>CAJNJA010005223.1:0-17910 GCA_905231915.1 Symbiodinium necroappetens
TCTTGCAATTTTCGAACGTTCGAAAAGTGCAACAACATTGGGGGGTCTTTGTTCGAAAACTGCCAGGGTTCTTTTGCTGCCGGTATTTCGCAACTTCTAACCTTACACGACTCGCAAACACCTTCGGCTATCCTCCCTTAGGCCCCAAGGCCAAAAGCGTCGCGATAGTGTGCCCTAGTACGTGTAGATGCTTTGTGAACCCTACATCCGAGAGGCCTTTCAAGCCACAGAATATACAAGGATTGTGATTCAGGGTTTGAGGTTGAAGGTTTGGCATCTATGGTTTACGGCTCGTAAAAAGGTGGCATAATGGTAGATAGGATGAAGGATTTCCTACATAAGGACTCCCGTTTGGGAATGTCCCACCTACCTTCATCCCACCTTTCAACCCTAAACCCTAAACCCTAAAACCCTAAACCCTAAACCCTAAACCCTAAAATTGTTTTTCAGGTGGCCGCTTCTCGTTTCAAGCGAACAATGCCTACCGCAACGAGCGGAGCACGGCCACGCTGAACGTGCCGTACTATGTAACCGACGATTTTGAGGAGCACTACAGCGAAGGCCCGGCTAAGGGTGTCTACAACCCCAAATCCTACAAAATAGCAGATTACGGCGCGCAACAAGTAAGTGTGTGTGTATGTGTGTTGTGTATAGTGCCAGACCCGCAAAATCATAGTAAGATATTGGATCCAGTCACGGGTAGAGTTGTGGATATGAGAGGGGTTTGGAGACTATCGATGTTTTCTGGGCAACTTGAAAGAGGTCTGAGCAGAAGCAACTTCCCAGGGCCTTAAAAATCTAAAGGTAGTCGTATTTATGATCCACTATGTCTGCAATCTACCAAAAACCCTAAACCCTAAACCCTAAACCCTAAAACCCTAAACCCTAAACCCTAAAACCCTAAACCCTAAACCCTAAAACCCTAAACCCTAAACCCTAAACCCGAAGCCTTCGGCCCAAAACTTCAAGCCTAAGCCCTAGCAGGCACCCGATCGCTGGCAGAGTTCGACCGGCAAGTGGAGACATTTGGCTGCTCTTTTTCAGCCGCAAACTGCTTATCCTTGCTGTCAGTAGGGTTTAGGGTTTTAGGGTTTAGGGTTTAGGGAGTATCGCCACTAACATCGCCACCATGAACTGTGTCATCGTCATTGTCATCATCCAGCATCTTCTTCGCCAACATCATCCTAAACACGACCCGGTGGTATTTAGTTTGTCATCATCCAGATCATCTTCAGCAGCATGAGCAGCAGCAGGCTCACTGTCATCACCACCGCTATTCGTCGTCCTGGCTTTTGGTCGTCACTTGCACGACTCCCGGAGTCAACATGTCCAGGCTGATGTCAACGACTGTCTTGACCTGGATGGGTTTTTCGCTGGATGTTGTTCAACCGATGGTAAAGCATGTGCCGGCAGGTCGATCTCCGCTGTGTCACTGAGATTAGGATGCGCAGACGAAGATCCCAGAGACTCCAATATCCCTGAATTATAGGAATAGACCTTAAATGCTATTAGGGTTCCTATTATAATTTAAGGTAAATTCCTTAATGAAGGGATATTGGAGTCTCTGGGATTCTGATTCTTTCACCAAAAGCTTCCAAGGATCTACCACATACGCAACTTGGGCAGTGACTGCGACTACCAGGAGAAGACGCAGTACAAAAAGGCGGCTCGCCTGGGCAGTTGAGAGGACTTAGCCATCTGCCCTCAATGCTTGTTCATTGTCATTGTACTTCATTGTTATGAACAAGAACAAAAAAGTCCTATGACCGTATACACGTATACACACACATATATATATATATATATATATACATATACACACACGTATATTTACTGGTACATACTTCAGTTCATACTTAGATGTATACCCGTACTGGTATGGTAACACGGTGTATACATAAGTGCATGCAGATCTTCAGAATGCAAAAGAAGGTCCAACAGATTAATCCGTAACACCTCCCAACTGCTAAGTTTGGTTGGGCTGGGCCTCCCATAAAACTCTCTCCTAAACACAGCCTTACAGCGGAAACCTAAACCCTAAACCTTAACCTTAGGGGCTGAGTAGGTAACCTTTAGCCTTTTGGGGCTTACATAAACCTATTATAATTCAAAAGGTTAACCTTTTTTGGGCTAAGGTACTCGGCCCCAAAGGAACCCTAAACCGACAGACCTAGGTCCTACAGGCAAAGCGGCGGAGGAACGAGGATGAGCTGCAAGTCTCTCGGTTGACACCACGGTTTATGATTTAGTCTATGGGCCCCAGTACAGTACAATCAGAATCCCACAGGGACAGTAATTAGTAGATGTATGCATGTATGTATGTATGTATGTATGTATGCATGTATGTATGTACGTATGCATGTATTGCTATTTATCTTGGCCCGTAGACTATGGTCTTATGAGCCAATATAGAGGCCATAACAAACAGAAGAGGTTCTGGGGCCATGTTATGCTCCAGGGCACCAAAGGAATAGTATCAGCACGTACTAGCACAATACTAGTATAATTTTTGGCCCCTGTATTATGGTCTTTATCGGGTTGTACAAGGGTTCAGCCCAAACGGACCCTAAACCCTAAACCCTAAACCCTAAACCCATAATTGTAGTTTGGGGCTTGGTGTTTTAGTTCAGGCTTGGTGGTTCGTGGGCTTCAGGTTCAAGCGTTTAGGGTTGTATGGTCTGGGGTTTGGGGTTTCGGGGTTTAGGGTTTGGGGTTTGGGGTTTAGGGTTTAGTGTTTTGGGAGCAAGGTTCCAAATTGGCAGAGAGAGAGAGAGAGAGAGAGAGAGAGAGAGAGAAAGAGAGAGCAGAAACACAACGCACTGAAGTCCAAGTTCTCCTTCCCAAACCCTAAACCTACTACCCAATGAAACCTGAACCCTCAACCGCAAACCCTGAACCCTAAACCCTGAACCCTAAACCCTGAACCCGAGACCCGAAACCCTAAACCAGGAAGCTCGCAACCTTCCCCGGCCTGCCTGCAAAGAGCTGGAGCGGGTCAAGAAGCGACGCGGCCAGCAATGAGCCTCAAACCCCCAACCCAAGGGCTCCAAGTATGCATTTGGGATGTAGATACCATAATAGGGATCTATAGTAAATGATATGGTTTAGGGTTTAGGGTTTAGGGTTTGGGGTTTAGGGGGGCTCCAAGTATGCAAATGGTACCTACTTTGGGGCCTAAAGTCTATAAATAGGACCTACTTTGGGCTATTTGGAGCTTCAACCGCCTCAACCCCCAAAGAAGACGCTCCAAGACTACAACTCCCTTAGTAGATCGATGGATACACAGACCGAGACCTAGAGATGGATAGATAGATGGGTAGATGGGTAGATTATATAGATGTACGCAGATGTTCATAGCATCTTGTAAGCATGACTGAAACTTTATGGGGCTTCTTTTGCTGATTTACCGGGTATGCATGGACTCCTACGTGGACCCTCGATTATGCTTTGGTTCTGCGTACATCTTCAGTTTAGGCAACTTCAGCCGGAAGTGCTAAGTCTCATAACCTGGAACCTAACCCATATATGCCCAAACCACAAATCAAGATCCTACATCCTGGAACTGCCGGAACTTCACGCACGAAGTGCCTCCAAATAGTCAGGGATCTGCTGGTATTCAGCAATGAAAGGGTTTGGTTTGCTGTAGGGTTCCTCAGCAAATCTGTTCCGTCAGGAAGTGGCCAAACCTTTTCCGCTCGGCGATGTACATGGGCGGATACTGAGGCATTGAGCTTGCAAACGGAAGATGAAGTACGGAAGAGATCCAGGTTTTTGAGTACTGGATGTTGTAGGGCATTGTAGGGACTGCCAAGGTTAATGCCACATATTGCGCAGCATACATCCGAATCTTGGACAGTACAAAGAAGCACAGTTTTAAACAGCTCTGGATACAGAAAGAGACAGATGGGTGCTAAACACTAGTCACTAGCAAGTGAAGGTGATGCCTGCACAGGGCGAGCCGTCACATAGTTTGATGTCTGGCTGCACAGGAACATGAGGCGGAAATTCCGCCGGTTGTGGTGCAATGCGGATGCAACGCAGTACCCCTCAAGCATGCGAGAGCATTTAACGTATTCGGTCTGCAATTCTGGGCCTCTCCGGCTCTACGGTGACGACCACGAATACTAGGACTGATCGTAATGAACGTTCCCAGTGTCTCTACTCATTGCGTTCGTTGTTGTCTTCAACTTGTGCTTGTGCAACGTTCCAGTCGCAGCATCATGGCTCTTGCACTGCCGTGCTCGAGCTGGTCCTAACCATGATGATGCTGGTGCTGTCGTTGACAAACCGAGTTCTTATGCTGCTCATGGAAATACAGTAAGAGATCATGCTGAGTACATGGTCATGATGGTAAGGTGCGAGATAATTTCTGCACATCCGGAACCACTCTGCCCGAGCTCATTCCAGCGAAGAGCAGTAGGGTCTGAGCGAACCCTACTCCGAAGCTCAGAAATCAAGGGGTTTTCCGCTGTTCCGGAGTATATGCATACTGCAATCCGTATGGGTACCATTGATCAAGATCAATCTGGGTTCAAGCTTGATGCTGGGTTGTTTTTTTTGGACCCTGCTGCCACTGCCAACGATGCTCGTCTACTGCTGTTGTTTGTGATGGCTGATCAGGAGTACGGTGAAGGCAACGTGCGCCATTTGATTCTCGTCCCTGTTCACCATCATCCCTACAGCGCACACGTCACGTCAGAGTCACGTTCATACGCGGATTGTCACACTTCATGATGTAGCGGTGAATGTGCACCATGCTTAAACGCCCCAGCGGCGGAGCATCGGTATCTCTACCTTTTCCATGATTGGCCCTACCGGGCCACAGAACTCAAACGCTTCCGCATCCAGCTTGCAACAACAAGCAGCAGTTCCTTTGTGCGAAGGCAACTTCGGCATGATCAGGCGTGCCGTGAACAGTCTTACCCACGTCGCTTGCGATCCCTGCCAAATGCTGAACATGCACTACCAGCCCGTACGTGTACGGCTTAGCATAGTCTAGGTGGTAGGATAATAGCTTGGTAGCAGGGTTCCGAGGCTGCAGTCAGTCTGGTCTTAGCAGCTGCTGTTGATTTCAGATAAACTGTTGTTCAGATTTCGGGGTCGCTACAGTGAAATTAGAGACGAAAGATTCAATTTCCTGCCAGGACAAAACTAAACTCTAGACGCTACCCATAGGCCCCTAAGCAGTTCCCTTTTTATGGTTTATATTTAGAGTTCTATAAAGTAATCCCAACCAGGAACTATGGGCAAACTTCTAAAACTTCAAGACTTTAATTTTAACCCTCCGAGCTCGACGCCGGTGTGCTGGTCAAGGGTGCAGGCCAGGGGACACGCAGGCCTTCGCTGGCGATCAAGGTATTCTACTTGCGTCTCACCTCAGAAAACTCGGCGTTCTGACTGGGCCACGTGTGGCTCGCCCTATTCCCTGAACCCTAAACCGACTCTAAACCCTAAATCCTCAACCCTCTACCCTCAGGCCGATGCCCCGACGCCTACAATTTCATGCCATACCCCGTTTGGGAATGCTTCTCAGTGCCATCTATTGCAAGAGAGAAGCATGTGTGTTCTAAGACCCTGAGTACATAGAACATACAAATACAATTATGTGTATCTACATATATAAATAAATAAATGAAAAAACAAGCAACAAATAAACATACATATATATATATATGTCTGAAGTGCATATATGCGGACATTCATGTGTGTGTGTATAAATAAATAAATAATAAAAATATATATATATACACACACATATCAACATGTATGTCCATGTGTATGCTTATGTGTATTAACGAATATGTTTTATGTATAGGTATATTAACATGTGTCCGTATAGTTTCTCTCTCCACATCTGTATCTGTATACACATGCGTATCGCGGCTCGCCTCAGTCCTGAACATAGAATCAACCCCACGGCACAACTGTGTATGTATTCGCGTATATTTATGTGTATGTGTGTATGTGTATGTGCATGTGCCTTGCGCATCTGTATCTGTATTTGTATGTGCGTACATGTACATAGTTGTATATATATATATACACACATGTATCTATGTGTACATATATATATATATGTGTGTATACATACATACATGTGTGTGTGCACACACGCATGTATGTAAGTATGTACGCCTGTGGTTAAGTGTATGCATGCATGTATGCTTGCCGGCATGCACGGATTCATATACGTATGTATGTATGTATGTATGTACTTATGTATTTATGTATGTATACATGGATGTATGTATGGATGTATGTATGGATGTATGTATGGATGTGTGTATGTATGTATGTATGTATGCGTGCATGTATGCACGGAAGTATGTACGCATAGATGCATGCATGCCTGTATGCACGTATGCATGCATGCATGCGTGTATGTATGTATGTATGTATGTATGTATGTATGTATGTTTGATTGTTTGTTTGCCTGTTCTGTCTGTTCGTTCGTACTTTTGTATGTCTGTGTGACTCCGGTTGGTCTCACAGAAGCGATGTTGTTGAACGTCTCTGTATGGATTCCGTTTTCTAGGGGTTCTGCAAGGAAGTCTAGAAGCATTCTATGACAAGTTTCAGGTTCATAGACTACAAGAATCCAATCCTCTCTTTCTCTTTCGTAGCTGGTCGAAGAAGTTAGACCCTCAAGCTGCCTGGTTTAAACCCAATATCCAAAACCCTGAAAAGGCGTTAAAGCAACAGACCCTCTTCAAGCCTTCCTCCAGTGAGCTGCCCTTGTCAACAGTCGGGACTCGCAGAGTGAAACATAGGCTTCGGTTGACCCTGGCCGTGGAGCGACAAAAATGTGAAAGGGCTTTTTGGATTCAGAGCCCTTGGGGCCCCAAATAGCCCAAAGTAGGTCCTATTTATAGACTTTAGGCCCCAAAGTAGGTACCATTTGCTTGGAGCCCTTGGGGAGGTTCTTCCGGGTTTCCATAGGGCCATGGAGCTGCTGTAGGGGTTCGACAAGCGCTGAACACAGGTCCTATTCGGGCTCCATACGGTTGATGATATCAATCCTGCACTACCTTAAGGACCCTAAACTATGGGAATTATGGGATATTCCTGATTATGGGTAATGCAGGATTTATTTCATCAACAATAGTATCTACAGGGTCTACAGCGACGTGAAAGGAGTCTCTTACAGTCCTTCGTGAGTTGCGGCGTTTGGCTTATCCGCTAGCTTTGCCCCGGGCCCTACGCTTAAAGGTTGAAAAAACCCTAAACCCTAACCCTCAACCCTAAACCCTAAACCCTCAACCCCAAACCCTAAACCCCAACCCTAAACCCTAAACCCTAACCCTAAACCCAAAACCCTAAACCTAAGCTCTAAACCTTGGAGGCTGAATCTAAACCCTTCAGCCTGAGCGGTAAACCCTAACCGCTCAAGCTTAAAAGCTGAGGCCCACAGCATTGCAATGCTGAAAGGCTGAAAACCCCTAAGCCCTAAAACCTTACAAGTTAAGTCCCCAAGCTTGTTCTGATGCGCAAATTACGCCTTGGGGTTTGCAGGGTTTGTGTTTCGATGCTTGTCTAAGTAGCAATATCATGGCATTTAATTAGGGTTTCGGGCTTAGAATAAGGGTCTATACGAGTTAGGCCCCGGACTCGAGGGTGCTGCATTTCATGCCGCCGGAGTGTTTTGGTCAAAGTCCTGGCATGCTATGCTGGCCGACCTTCCTCTCTGGCGATGTGTCTGCTATCTTATAGGACGAAATGAACCCTGAAAGTGTGTCAGGTATATATACCATATAGGGATTCATAGTATAAGGCTAGAGGGCCCCTACTTTTAAGGGCCATTTCGTCCTTAAGGTATCAAAGTTGCTGTGCATTTACAGCAGTCGTTTTGCGGGACCTATTGTGGTTTCGATGAACCCTCACTGCCCTCATTCTTCTGCAAACATCCCAGTAAACCCTACACCCTAGGCCCTAAACCCTAAACCCCTAAACCTTAAACCGCAAACCCTAAACCCTTTGTCCGGAATGCTAAACTGCTTCAGCCCTGAAGCCCTGCAACCCCACACCTGCCCTGAATCAGAGCTTTGTCTGCGCCAGGTGAAGGAGCATCCCTTCCGCCTGGAGAGGGCAGGCAGGGTTTAGGGTTTAGGGTTTAGGGGGGCACGGCAAAACTTGTTTAGAGGTGTAGGGACCAAGTTTTAGCAACTCAGGGTCTTGAAGCAAGTATTCGTGCGGTTCAGGAGGTTAATTAGAGCGTCCGGCTTCATGCTTAGATTCACCTTGGCACCATGACGGTCCACTCAACGGATGTGTAGTTTCCCCTGAAAGTTTGCACCCGCTCTCGTTATTCATTTTTTGTTTGGGCCACAGTGTCGTTCTGATTTGAGGGGTGATTGCCACCAGAGCTCTTTCATCTGATTTTGGTGGTGTGAAAGACTCAGGAATCAGAGTCGGATCGCAAGGAGTTTAAAGCGGACTGCCATGAAGGTTCAAGACTGCAGCAAGATCAAGGAGGGCCCCCCAACCGAGATTTTGACCCTGCCACAGCCCCAATCACGAGTTAAACGCATACAGCTCTAAGTAGACTCGACCCGCAAAGTACCCACATGACTAGAAGCTCTTTTTGCAACCTACTACCCTCAACCCCCTAAAGCCAGACATTATTCACCCTAAAACGTCAACCTTAGGCTGAGGACTAATACCCCGCCCCGGCGCTCCGCGCCCTGTTGCCGGGGCATGTCGGTCGTCATGCAACGGCCTGCAGCCAAAGGGGCTTTAGGGTCTAGAGTTTACGTTGAAGTTCAGGGACTTGGGGTTTCGGCTAGACCCTAAACCGTTAACCATCCTAAACCCTAAACCCTAGACCCTAAACCCTAGACCCTAACCCCTAAACCCTAGGCTGTTCTGCTCTCGGCAGACCCTACTTTTCTCGGAGGTGCGCTGTCCTACTTCCGCGGCCTGAACGATGATTTCCCTGAGGCAGCGAAAAGCCCAGAGATGCGTATATTGACGTTGGAAGGCTTAAGCTTTAAATAATATTTAGGGGTTTTTAAGTTTTTGCTTTAGGATTTAGGGGCTTAGGGTTTAGGCTGTAGGATTTCCTGGTCTGTAGTTTAGTTGGATTCAGGGGTTTAGGGCCTATAGTGTTTAGGTCCGTTCAGACTTTTTAGGCTTGTTGAGAGTTGAGGCGGGTGTTTGTAGGGCTATGCTTGTGTTTTGTGCACGCTTTCTGCAAAGGCCTTTGGTTCAGTGGTGCGTCTACTTGCACTTGTCCTCAGAGATATCCTAGATCCTAAGCCCTGAAATCCTGAACCCTAAACCAACCCTAAATCCTAACCCGTAAACCCCCACTAACCGCAGGCTCGCCACCACCACGCTTCCCCACCATCAACCATAATTTGCTGACACCCAGCTGGTTAAAAACAACACAACCTGAACTATGATTCGAGGCAAGAGCTCCAATGCCTCAATCCTGAAACATACAATCCTTGAGTCCTGAAGCTTACTCAAGTCCAAGCGTAAGCTTAGGCGCTTGCCCGGCGGCCGATGTTTAAACCCAAGATCCTAGCTGTTCATGACAAAGCAAGTCCCAAAAGCATTTTGATCCCGGAACCCCCAACGCCTGGCCCGGTCTGTTCTTAAACTTACCCGGGACCATGGCACACCAAGCCTTGGACCCGTACCGAAGCATCCTACCCCCGAGCTGAACCCCGCCAGCTCTAAATCCCGTAAGCCTTATAAATCCGACAACCCCGAACCCTAAACCCTAAACCCTAACCCTAAGCCCTACACCCTAAGCCCTACACCCTAACCCTAAACCCTAAACCCTAAAGCCTAACCCCAAAGCCTAAAGCCTAAAGCCTAGCGTCCTCAAGCCTGAACCCGGAATCCGACCTCTGAACCAAACCCTGGTGTAGGGTTTAGGGTTTATAGGGTTTAGGGTTTAGGGTTTATAGGGTTTGTAGGGTTTAGGGTTTATAGGGTTTGTAGGGTTGAGGGTTTAGGGTTTATAGGGTTTGCCAACTTTTCGGCGTATGCGGCAGCCTGTGAGCCGCGTACCCTTCAGCAGTTGCTCTCTACAAGACTTCGGCGGTTCGTGCAATTCGATTCGCGATTCCTGGCGGTTCTGACACTTGTGAGCAGCCAGTGAAAGATGATCAACATGAAGGTGAAACCAATCTAGCCAGCATAGCTCAGGTTGTCCAGCGCCTTTCTTTCAGATCATCTTCAGGCAGTTGATGCCACAGGTGGGGATGGCTTTGCGAGCTGAAGAAATGTGCACTCTTATGATCTGGGTGATGTATCCGCTGGCTACCTTGGCGCCTTGCTTTGCAGCAGCACTTCCTGGACAGTACCATGCATGGACCCTCTAAACCCTATACACCCTAAACTCCGATCAGGACTCCTACTTCCACAAGTATATGAAACCCCTAAACCCTATAAACCCTATAAGCCCTTAGCCCTAGACCCTAAAAGCCCCAAGCCCTAAACCCTATGATACCCTAAACCCTATAAACCCTAAACTCTATAAGCCTTAAACCCTAAACCCCATGAAACCCTAAACTCTAAAACCCTATGGAACCCTAAACCTTAAACCCTATGAAACCCTAAAACCCTAAACCCTAAAACTCTATGAAACCCTGAAACACTAAAACCCTATGAAATCCTGAACCCTAAACCCTAAGCCCTAAACCCTATGAAGCCCTAAACCGTAAACCCTACGAAACCCTAAACCCTAAACCCTATGAAACCCTAAAACCCTAAACCCTAAAACCCTCCGAAACCCTGAAACACTAAAACCCTATGAAACCCTGAACCTTAAACCCTACGAAACCCTAAACCCTATGAAGCCCTAAACCCTAAACCCTAAACCATATGAAACCCTAAAACCCTAAAACCCTAAACCCTAAAACTCTATGAAACCCTGAAACACTAAAACCCTATGAAACCCTGAACCCTAAGCCCTAAACCCTAAACCCTATGAAGCCCTAAACCCTAAACCCTATAACCCTAAAATCCTAAACCCTATAACCCTAAAATCCTAAACCCTAAAACCCTCTGAAACCCTGAAACACTAAAACCCTAAGAAACCCTGAACCTTAAACCCTACGAAACCCTAAACCCTATGAAGCCCTAAACCCTAAACCCTAAACCCTATGAAACCCTAAACCCTAAACCCTATGAAACCCTAAAACCCTAAGCCCTAAAACTCTCTGAATAACACTAAAACCCTAAGAAACCCTGAACCTTAAACCCTACGAACCCTAAACCCTATGAAGCCCTAAACCCTAAACCCTATGAAACCCTAAACCCTAAACCCTATGAAACCCTAAAACCCTAAACCCTAAAACCCTCTGAAACCCTGAAACACTAAAACCCTATGAAACCCTGAACTTTAAACCCTATGAAACCCTAAACCCTATGAAGCCATAAACCCTAAACCCTGAACCCTATGAAACCCTGAACCCGATAAACCCTAAACCCTATAAGCCCTAAACCCTATGAAACTCTATATGAAACCCTATGAAACCCTATGAAACCCTACACCCTAAACCCTAAACCCTATGAAACCCTACACCCTAAAACCCTAAACCCTACGAAGCCCTACACCCTAAAGCCTAAAACCTACGAAACCCTAAAACCCTAGCCCGACCCTCCTGGAAAGCGTGGCAGGACGAGGGCTTCGCACTGAAGCCCTGGGCCGGCTCCTAAGGCCCTAAGGTTCCTTTTTAGGGATTCGGGTTTAAGGGTTCTAGGGTTTAGGGTTGGGGTTTAGGAGTTTAGGGTTCAGGGTTTAGGGTTTAAGGGTCCTAAGGTTCCTTTCCTAAAGCCTAAACCCCTAAACCCTACCTTAACCAACCAAAGCCCACTTTTTTTGTAGGTTTGTATTATAAACCCTAATATGGGATTTATAGGGACCCTACAAAAAAGTAGTAACCCCCAAAAAGTTGGAAACCGGGTTAAGGCCAAATAGTGCTGGGATTCCCTATACATTAGTATTAAGGATTGAGGCTATTGGGTTTCCAACTTTTGGGCTTCTACTGTAAACCCTAGACCCTATACCGTACCCATAGGCCCCTAAGTAGGCTCCTTTTTGGGCTTACCTTGTAGGATTCGAAATATAAGCCACAAAAAGGAACTACTTAGGGGCCTTTGGGTAATGATGTTCCCAACCCTTCTGGCCCCTAGTGAGGGCCGGGGTCTCGTGCGGCACAAGACCTCGGACCCCGACCCCAACATATGTAGAGCTCAAGGGCTTTAGGGTTTAGGGCTTCAGGGCTTTCTTGGGGATTTTAGGGTTTAGGGCTCAAAGGCTTTAGGGTTTAGGGCTTTAGAGTTTAGGGCTTCAGGGTTTTATTGGGGATTTTAGGGTTTAGGGCTCAAGGGCTTTAGGGTTTAGGGCTTTAGGGTTTAGGGCTTTAGGGCTTTATTCGGGCTTTAGGGTTTACGGCTCAAGGGCTTTAGGGTTGTAATAGAGCTTTAGAGTTTAGGGCTCAAGGGCTTTTAGGGTTTTATTAGGGCTTCAGGGTTTACCTGCTTCGGATTTATTGGGGTAGTCAGGTTTAGGATATATAGGATTTATCTGGTTGAGGGGCTCTAAACAGCCAGGGGCATGTTTTCGGGGGGGGTTTCTTCAGTTACGGGTGTTGTTGGTACTTGTGTTGGCGGTAAAGAGCTGGTCGCAGCCGTCATGGTGGTCGGGGTGGTGTTTCACCGTCTCTCTGGAGATCTCCGCTGGCATAATGACGTTTGGATTCGGATTTGGCAGTCTTGTTCCCTTCATCATCGATTCGTAGTAAGACTCTAGTATTTCTATTGCAGGGCAGCTGTTGCCAGCATTTTGCTGTGATGCTTCGTGTTGTTGCTACCCTTCCCGTGGCTATTCTTTTTCTTCAGAGCAGCATCGCTGCTTTCTTGCGATTGCTAGGTCCTAGCTTCACATGGGTTGGATGCACTTGTGTTGATGTTGTATTACCTCTCTGTTTCTGGGTTCAGCTGAAGAGCGTAGTTGAAGCTGCCACAGTTTGGGTCTACAGTACATCATGTGGTTTCCCTATTGTCGTAACTTATGAAGTGAGTTCCTTAGCAAGACCCAAGTTTCTTGTGTGTCACATATCACGCCCTAGTCTTGAACAATTAGTCAGGCCGGGAAGTCAAAAGCTTGACGGCTAAGTTTAAAGCCCAGCGAAAGCCGGTACTTTAGCAAGGCAAGGCCTTATGCCCCTTGCGCTTACGAAGTTTAGGCTACATGAACCCAGTATTGTTTGTTCAACCCGTGTCTTAAACCCTAAACCCTGCATGGATTTTCTCGCTGCTCCTACTCTTGATGATATAAATCCTGCATTACCTTAAGGACCCTAAATTCTATGGGAATTTATGGTATATTCCTTATTATGGGGTCATTGAGGATTTATATCCCTAAACCCTACACCCTTATTATGGGTCATGCAGGATTTATCTCATCAGCTCGCAGTACGGCTTGGTACTTCTGCAGAGCTCCCTGACTCTCTTCTCTCAGGGCTGGGGCTGGGCCTAGCGGCCCTACAGCCTCAAATCACATGTGATGATAAGAAATACGGTTGATGATATACATCCCTAGCATGACCCCAAATAAGGAATATACCATAAATTATTATAGAATTTAGGGTAGGTAATGCAGGGTTTATATCATCAACAGTATGAATAACAAGACAATATTCATACTATTACCATCCCTTCATGGTCCCCGTTATAACTGCGGTATAACATACGGTTGATGGTATAAATCCTGCATTGCCTTAAAGGCCCTAAACTCTAATCGACTCTAAACTATGGGAGTTATGGTATATTCCTTAGTATGGGTAATGCAGGAGTTCTATAATCAACCGTAGTATGGTTTAAGCGCAAAGTGCGGTTGTTCTGAGGCCCGGTTCAGTTTCAGCAACTATGGCATCATCCTGCAGGAGGAGACGGCGGAATGCTCAGTTTTCCCGGTTTAGGGTTTAGGGGTTTTGGGTTTGGGGTTTAGGGGTTAAGGTTTTGGGTTTGGGGTTTAGGGTTTAGGGTTTAAGCAACGCCCTGGAGCTCTAGCTTCGTTTCACTGCAATTTCCCTGAGGGTTCATGTGCCCAAATAGTACGTACTTGGGCCCCAAAGTACCCAAATAGGGACGAGTTTAAGGCCAAAGTATATACTATTTGGATACGTGGACCCTTAGGGTTTCTGCATGACGGCATGGAACCCCTGCAGTGCTTGCGGGCTGAGCTCCTGCCTCAAACCTGAAGCCTTCAATCCGAAACCCTAAAACCTACAACACCCCTACACCCTAATTCCTAAACAACCCTGGACCCTAAACCCCTAAAGCCCTAAACCCTGAACGCTGAGCCCTAAACCTTAAACCCTATAGAATTATAAACCCTAAACCCTAAACCCTATAGAATTATAAACCCTAAACCCTAAACCCTATAGAATTATAAACTCTACACCCTAAACCCTGAACCCGAAGCAAGCGTGTCCCAGGCCATAGCCATGGGAAGCTATGTCTTCGAGACGAAAGAAGGCGCAGGGACCTCAGCTTCCCGTAGGAATTTGTGTTTGGGATGATAGGCTTAGGGCTTTTTTGGGGTTTAGGGTTTAGGGCTTTTTGGGATGATAGGCATAGGGCTTTTTGGGGTGTAGGGTTTAGGGCATTTTGGGATGATAGGCTTAGGGCTTTTTGGAGTTTAGGGTTTAGGGCTTTTGGGGGTTCAGGGTTTAGGGCCTTTGGAATGGGGTTTAGGACTTTCTAGGGTTTAGGGTTCAGGGGCTTGCCTGGAACTCTGAACCCGAACCCCTATAAGGGTTCAGGGTTTCAGGGTTTGGGGTGTTATAGGGGTTTAGGGGCTTATATAGGACCCTACAAAACCTGTCCTTTTTAGGGTTCCTTATTTGAGTTCTTTATAGCAGTCCTTAGAAAGGTAGGCTAGTTGTGCAATTTGGGATCCAGGTAGAGCTTAGACGACTTATAAGGGTTGGGGTTTAGGTCTTGGGGCTCAGGGCTTAGGAGGATCCAGCAGCTTAGTAGGCTTTGGTTTAAGGGTTGCAATATTACCGTAGCTTTATGGACTGACATGCTGGTTTCTTTCAAGGTGCCCTAAACCCTAAACCCTAAACCCTAAAACCCCTAAAACCCTAAAACCCTAAAACCCTAAAACCCTAAACCCAAGCTAAAGGTCCTAAACCCTACACCCTAAACCTTAAACCCTTGTTGCCTTTGCTTACAGGTCCTTTGCCGTTTTGCTGGAGCTTCGGCTTTCGGCCTGACGGCTCACAGGGGCTTAGAGGAGCTTAGGGTTCAAGGTTTAGGGTTTAGGGTTCAAGGTTTGGAGTTTAGGGTTTAGGGTTCAGGGTTTAGGGTTTAGGGTTTAGGACCTTTAGCTTGGGTTTAGGATCAGGGTTTAGGGTTTAGGGTTTAGGACCTTTAGCTTGGGGTTTAGGGTGTCGGACCTTCAGGACCCAGCCTTAGCATTAAGGGCAGCTCTGCAGTTCTGCTGGAAGAGCTCCTAAGTGAAAGCAGTAGGGGTCCGGGGATCAGGAATCGATGTCCCGTTGCCCCGGCGCGGTCATATAGGTGTCTGACCAGTAGGCAGTCATGCTTACAACCCTTCAACACTGCCAAACCCTGCTGCAGCCTAGTTCGTGATGCTTCACAGTAGGAGGCTGCATCTAGGTCGTTGCCCCAGATTCGGGTTGTGGCCTAAAGCTTTAAGCGACTGCTAAGCTTACGAAAATAATGCTATTTTCGGAAGCCCTTTGGCAAAGGTTTGTTGGGCATTTGGCCCTTTACCCCACTCTCTCTCTCTCTCTATCTCTCTCTCTCTCTCTCTATCTCTCTCTGGACTCCCATGTCTGGGCTAGTTAGGGTTTTCTGCGTTTTAAAGAGCCTCCACTTGCGACAAACTGTTGAATCCCGAACGGGTAGCTATACGTAGTGCCAATCATCACGGACGAAGCCTAGCCGAGGAAACCACTGAGGCGCAGTACACGATTGGCGCGGGCCTCGGCATGTATATAGGGTACACATAATACAGGTTTTGGGGTTGGGGGCTTCGGATTCAGGGTGCATGGACTTAAACTGCAGAAAAAGTGTGGTGGTTTCGGGTCAGGGGTTTAGAGTCGTGTGCTCTCGGGCGTGGGATTTAGTGTGGTCCCTCATGCATGCAGGCATGCATACAGACGTGCTTGAGTGCGGAGTGAACGAGAGAGTGACTGAGCGGCAGAGACAGACAGCCAGACATAGACGACAGAGACAGACAGATGAATGTATCTTTACATCCCGATATTCCAGATTGAGCGTTGTTCTTGGGACCTGCAAGCAGATCCTATGAGTTGGTACACTAGGGTCTCCCGACCGCAGTTTGTTTGTTTCCAAGTACACGCTTAACCCGCTGTCAGGCTGTTGGGACCTCTGCAACAGCTGGGCTACCACGACAAGCCATAGAAGCAGCTAGACTGTAGAGCGGGAACTCCTACAAAATCCGCTCTAAACCCCGTAAACCCTATAAACACTAACCCTTACCCTCAAAGGACTCATATTTTAAGGCTATTTGGGCCAAAGACCCTATTATGTGAGGCTTAACCCTATAAACCCTATAAAGCCTATAAAGCCTGTCAAACCCTATAAAGCCCATAAAGCCCATAAACCCTAAGCCTAAACCCTGCCTTGTCACTCACATCCGAAGTCCGGTTACCCTCACCCTTCGGGCTCCTGCAAGCTCGAAGCCCCCTAAAATCCTACAACCCCGCTTCCCTTAAGCCAAAACCAAAACCACTGGGGATCCAAGATTACTACTGCTTGAGGGGTTATACCTCAAAATTACCTGGACCCGCAAAGTATGTAGAATAATCGCCGTTATTATGGGTTTTGGGCCATTATTTTGCCTACTTTTTGGGGGGGTTTAGGTAAGGGGTCATAAAACCACTATTTCGTAGGCTTTGGGGATACAGGAAAGCGCTGGGACCCTAAACCCTACACCCTAAACAGGCTTCAAGAAGGATGCCGAGGGCTCACTCCGCATCAACTACTTCTTTGCCTCCATACCCAGCGATGGAGCGGCCCTCAAGTTCGGAGAGGCTGGGCTGGGGTTTATAGGGTTTAGGGTGTAGGGTGTACCCAGAGACTCCAAAACCCCTTAATGAAGGAATATACCTTTTAGAATAGGAACCCTAATATGATTTAAGGTATATTCCATGATTAAGAGGTTTTTGGAGCCTTTGGGTAGGGGTTTAGGGCATTTGGTGGTGCATGACTTTTTTCCAGGTTCAGGGCTTCGGTGGTTTGGGAAGTCGAATTAGGCAGGCGGTTTATGGTTTAGGGTTGGGGTTGGGTGGAAAGAACGGAAAGCCGCCTGAACCCTTAAACCCTATAAGCCCTAAACCCTAACCCTAAACCCTAAACCGTCAACCCTAAACCCTAAACCCTAAACCGAAACCTGGAAAACTGGAGCCGGGTCAGGTTGGGCGGTGCTTGAAATCCGGTTTAGGCTAGGCACGGAGTTAGCTTCGAAGAGCGCCGATCGTTGCTGTCTCTGTGGAGGCAGATTAGCTTTCATGCTAGGTGAGCAGATGTTCAGTCTAGACCCCTAAACCTAAAACCCCGAAACTCTCAAACCCTTAATCTCTAAGGCCCTAGACCCTTAACCCCTAAACTCTAAATCCGAAACCCCGAAACTTTAACGACCCACAGCTACAACGTTTAGGCCCCAAACCTTGAGACAGAGGTTTAGGGTTTACGTAGTACGTCATAACAACTTCAGTTTTCGCCTCGACTAGCCAAACACCTTGTTCCAACTGTTCAGGAGTCTCTCTACCCTAAACCCTAAACCATAAAACCCTAAACCCTAAAGCCCTAAATCCTAAACCCTAAAACCCTGAAGCCCTAAAGCCCTGAACCCTAAACCCTAAAACCCTAAACCCTAAAACCCCAAACCCTAAA
>CAJNJA010005224.1:0-17909 GCA_905231915.1 Symbiodinium necroappetens
CACTACTACCACTACTACCACTACTACCACTGCCACTACAACAACAACAACAACTACTACTACTACGACGACGACGACGACTGCTACTACTACTACTACTGCTGCTGCTGCTGCTGCTGCTTCTGCTACTACTGCTACTACTGCTGCTACTGCTACTACTGCAGCTACTGCTGCTGCTGCTCGTACTACTACTACTACTACTACTACTACTACTACTACTACTACTACTCCTGCTGCTACTCCTACTACTACTACTACTACTACTACTAGTACTAGTACTAGTACTAGTACTAATACTACTACTGCTACTGCTACTGCTACTCCAGCTACTACTATCACCACTACGTCTATGACGACGACTACTAGTAGACTACTCGTACTAGCAGTAGTTGTAATAGTAGAAGTAGTGGTGGTTGTGCTTGTGGTTGTGGTTGTGGTGGTGGTTGTTGTCGTTGTCGTTGTCGTTGTCGTTGTCGTGGTCGTGGTCGTGGTCGTGGTCGTGGTCGTGGTCGTTGTGGTTGTGGTTGTGGTTGTTGTTGTTGTTGTTGATGTTGTTGTTGTGCTGCTGCTGCCGCTCTCTGTCTGTGTCCATCACTTGTTCTTCTTTGAGGGATCTGCGGTGAACATTCACTGGTCCGGACAGCCGCTTTGTGCACATGCGCGATCGCTACTCTGTGCTTGAACCTTGCAGGGGGGCTGGCTCGGTCCTTGGTGGTGCTTCAGTTGAATAAGGACCTGCTTGTCGAACATCTGAGGGTTTCAGAGCCGCCATCATTAGCAGACGAGCGTCTGGTCGTGCGTCCGCGCAATCCAGACAACTCTGGGAACATGCCTTGTCCGACAGGCTAAAGTGGCTAAAGCGCCCAGAGCAGAGAAAGTGACTCGCACGTTGGAGCAAGAACAAGTAAACGCACAGCTTACGTGGAATACCAGGAGGAGTGCTGACGACTGTGTGCACGGAGGCTTGGCATGAAGTCAACTGCAGCCCAGCTTCGCGTTGCCTTCGCTGCTGCCCACTCCCTGGACCACAGGCGTGAAGGGCCGGTAGATTCTGGCTCTTAACTTCGGGTTGCGGTGGGACTCACGGACGGTTCTGACTGTTCTGACTGCTGGGTTGAATGCTGGAGCGAAAGGACGTTTCAACATTGATGAGTGCTTGTTGTTGATTTCTGGCCGGAGATGGCGAGTAGCTAAAACCCGATCATTGGCCTATCATACGGAAGCAAAGTAGTTGCAGCGAAACAGGTAATCTACACCCCACGACAATTTACCGAAGAAAGTGGTATCCCCGATACTAATTTCGGTTCACGGTGACGGTCGAGAATCGAATGGTTCAGGACTTAAACATATCATCTCGATAATCTTTTCGCCTGAGCCTGCTGTTTACCGTCCATTGCAGCGGCCGCAGGTGCAACTTACTGTTGTCCCGAACAGTCCTGCTCACACATACACGCGGAGACACACACACACACACCAAATCCCTCCAGTATCAGTTCTTTTCCATCGAGCTGGATCTTGGTGGCAGTAGCCGTGACATGCTGCGACTCTGGTGTGAGTCCAATGAATCCTTACCCCTGCAGTGTATTGCCACAGCAGTAAAGCTCTTACACCGGATGCCCACACTTGGCCATTCACTCCCGCTTGCTACAGCTTGGCTTGTCGGAAGGCTCAGAGTTGTCTTCAGGCTTCGGGGAACGTCGTAGTCTTGCGGCGGCAGGATTTGTAAGCTTACAAATAAAGCTTGCAAGCAAGAGGGAGAGAGATAAATCAGAGTGCACTTAATTCAAAATTTGTTCCTGTCTTGAAAACTGAACTTAAGACCCCTCTGACTGCCTGCGCACAAACCTGTGCTGCTGCGAAAAATGTGCGCTTTAGGCCGAGTGAAACGACTAGTACCCCTCGCTGTCTGCCGAGCATATCTGTCTCTAACTGCTAGATTCCTAGACATCATCGTCCGAGTCTGAAATATCGTCAAGGCTGCTTTGCGGCATCCGCTTGCGACGCTCCGTCTGATGGTCGACCTGTTCCCGGCTGCCGTCCTCGCATCTTATCACCTCGAGGCGTTTGCTCATGCCTGGGTTTCTGTTTGGAAGGAAGAGAAAGAGGACAGTGCTCATGGGCTCCCTATTTCTCCATTGCCCAAAATTCCAGAAACCCACGCTATCCCACACTAAAAAAGAGCAAAAACATTGAGTGGATCAACCAAGGTGCCCTTCACCCGGGTTTGTGGCTGGAGACCCTCGCGGCGGATGAGTGTGTGGTCATCCCTGTGCACGAAGCACCAGCCAAGCGGCGACAGGTCCACTCGATATGGCACCTCTTTAGGGTACTCCCCGGTGACGCCCTCGATCTCCCACTGAAGCTTCCCGGGTAAGGCAGGCCACAAATCAGTCACACATCCGGAAACCCAGCGTTCGAGTCCATCCGTTCCGTTCTTGAGGCGAACGGTTACCTTGTCGCCCTCAGTGAATCGGAGTTGTGGCTTTGCAGAGCCTGCCAACCGTGTGGCGGCGCACTTCACGAAGTGCAGCTCGGAACTGGGGTTGAAGCACACCTCCTGGACACAAACCTCGTCGCGGTCATGTGGGACGGAGATTGTCCTCGAAGGCAAGCCTGGAATCGGGTCTGTCTTGACGACATACGGCAGAAGGTCTTGATCGTCTTCCACTGCCGTGCCGACAATCCACCCGGAGATCCAAAGCTGGCCGCAATTGCACAGCACGCGATCGCCCTGCTCGAAGCGCAGCGACTTCTTGAACGTCTCAATCTCTTCCTTTGTGAAAGGATCCCTCTGCTGTGCTGACATGGCCTGACACTGAACCATCACCACGTCGCCATCTCTGAAGTATCTGTGTGCTGGCTCTTGCCAGGGAAGATACTTGTCTGGTCTGTAAGCTGTTGTCAGATACTGGGACTGCACCATGATCTTGTCCATTCCCTGTGTCGAGAGCTCATAAATCCTCTCCACACGCGACTCGATCCAACTGCCCATGTCTTCGATGGTGACGGGCACGTCTGGAAATTGCATGATCACCAACTCTTCCTCATTCCACCTTATCCGATAATTGTCAAAGAGCTCTTTCGTCTCCGGACACCACTTGACGTAAACGCTTATTGTGTCCGGCAGTGATTTATTTTTTCCCTTGCCCTTGCCCTTGTCGGTCATTGCGGATATGCGCGGCGTAAAACTGCTGGGCTGGGACCCACTGAAGACTGCGGAATAGATCCGTTCGTTCATGAGTAGCGGGCCTAGCATATAATGTACAGTGTTTCGCAAATCGTACATGTAACACATACTGTGCTAATGCTGTCTTGTCTGAATCTCGCTCTCTCTGTCTCTCTCTATATATATGTATATATATATATATATTTATTATATGTATCTATATATTCATATTTGTTACATACATATGTATATATATATATGTATGTATATAAGTGTGTGTGTGTGTTCACATCTTCGCACAGGAAAACATTCATCCAACATGTACTTGCAGAATAGGCCTGACCACATGCAGATGCAACATGTAATCGTTTGAAGACAGCCTAAATAGCCCGCAGCCTCTTCACAAGCGCCTCATTGCATGTTGGATCGGCATTTGCGGAAACCCCAAACATGAGGTGCTTTGCCATACATGGGCCGAAAACTTAGAAGGCAGGCTTATGCATTGCAGGTTAGGACGCTTTCGTGCCGTCACGAACTTGTCACGAACGCATGCCATCATCTACCATCGCTACTTCGCCTGTGCCCGTGCAGCTCCCCAACGAGACCTCGGCAGACTTCTGCTGGAAGTGCTGGTAGGCCAGGCTTGCTGACAGCAAAGCCAGGGTCTTGCCGGTGCCTTGCCAGGTAAGGAAGAAGGTCTGCGTCCCAAGCTCACGGCAGCAGCTATGCAGGGCGTATGAAAGATGTATGACAAGTTGAATGTACATGATCCAGCTGCATTCCTATAAGATCTCTTCCACGCTTCGGACATTCAAGCTCCGGCGCAGCGAACCCCAACAGAAACCCTCCCACCAAACCTGTGGGGCTTTCCACGAAGGCCACGCTCCGCTCCCTCATGGCACGCAGAGCCGCCGCCATGACGAGACGTTGCGCATCGAGGGGTTGAACTGGGAACTGGACGTCCATGCCTTCTACCTGGTTGCTATACTCGGGTGGGCAAGCCAGGCGGTCGGTTGGGGTTGCGGTGTTGCCTCTGAACTCAAAGAGGATTTTAACATGTCCGGGTATGTTGGGGCCTCCACCGAAAACCCTGTGGTAAGAAGCAAGCATCCGTTCTGCATTCTATACGGTTGAAGCTTTATCCGTTCGCCGTTGACCTCGTCGAGCACTTGCAGATCTCATCTGTACGGTTTTTGGGTCAGTGCCGCTGCACGGTTCGACCGACCAGCACAAGAATGGCCACAGAATGACACCGAGTTTTGAACCCAAAACAAGTCCAATGATGCATGGCATAAACACCGCGGCACCTTGACGGTGCTAGTATGCTACAAACCCAAAGAAGTTCATCGCCAAGCGGCTTCCGTCTTCATGCACAGCCGCTCTATGCAGGCATCGTAGCCCACTACAGGAGGTGGCAGGGGCCGGTCTCCGGATCTGCAGGCGCAGCCAATACAGCCATTATCAACACTGAAACGTGCGTCAGCCTGACTGGAGAAAGCCGGTTGTGTATATGTTTGTATGTATGGTGTATGCATGTATGACTGTATGCATGATTGTAAGCATATACATACATACATACATACATACATACATATATATATATGTATGTATCTGTATGTATACAAATATAAATATATATATATATACACACATATATATATATATGTGTGTGTGCACACATGCACAAACAAGTGCATCCGGATTATATACTTGTATAGAGCAGCAAACTATTCCGCATTTATACAAAGATACATAATGTATACGTTCAATACATATAGACACTCACACACCTAGATCTAGTTCGACATGCCTACGTATGCCTGCGTGTATATACATATGACATATATGATCATATATGTATATATGTGTGATTATGTATTTTCCCAAGCCTATGTAGCTAAATATATATATATATATATATATACGTGTGTGTACATATATATATATATACACAGTAGATCTGACTGTGTCCACATCCGCATCAACTCAGCGAATGCCTTGAAGGGACAACTGGTGCTGTCAAATTTGGGGTAACGTTGTTGCATTAGCACGCCTATCATGCCGAACCCTTTGGGGGGCACCCTGGGTGCGTACGAGCCAAGTATCCGGCGACATACTACTGAGAACACCACGGTTCGGGCTTCAGAGCTCAAGGCGCAAAGCATAAGGACTGGCCCCTGACAACTGCTTGGCTCTTAGGGAGACTCCGGCAAGAAGCAAAGCAAGCCGCATGACACTTGGAGATTGCATGCGGTGGAGGTGGCAGATATTCGCTGGGCAGTTGATGCAGCGGCCACTGCCGCAAAAAAACAACGTGTGTAGTTTGCAGACTGCCGCAGCCTGGATTGATAACCTCCGTGCTATGATTCTTCTCACTGCGATCGCTACAAGTGCCAGACGTCAATTTCCTTCATCATTTACCCCAACCTCTATAACCAGCCCTGCAGGGCCCATCATGTACGATTCAGCCTGTAGACCTTACACCACACCAAACATCCAAGACCCATAATCCTCCGAGGCATCCCAGAAGTCTTTCTGCTCTTAGTCTATACTACCGTGGCTATTCCGCGGAGCCCCTTGCGATGGTATGGTCGGTGGTATTAGTGCGTTCCCCCACTCCTGCTTCTGCCACTACCACCACCACGACGAAACCCTAAACCCTTTTCCCTAAACCCTAAACCCAAACCCCAAAAAGTGCCGCGTCGCCTGAGGTCGGCGTTGCGCTCGCGCCTCTCCCGGCGCCGTGCGATGGCCTCCTGTGCCGTCAGGCGTCGAGGCCTCTTCAGGCAATGCGGGGCGTATTGCATAATCTTCAACATGTTGAATATATATTAGCTGGTATAATGGTATTGGGGAAGTTTATAGGGCCTAGGGCTTAACCATGGTTTAGGATTGTATGTT
The DNA here is from genome assembly GCA_905231915.1 of Symbiodinium necroappetens. NCBI lineage: Eukaryota > Dinophyceae > Suessiales > Symbiodiniaceae > Symbiodinium > Symbiodinium necroappetens. The sequence continues at coordinate 6,068 of CAJNJA010005224.1, forward strand.
ATGGTTTCGGCGCTTGCGCCATAGGTCTAAGCGGTGAAAACCAGAAAGGCCACCAAGAAGACCACGACACGATTCAATAGTTAAATACAACAACACATAACAAGCCCAAGACTTCCTCATTATGTTAGATTCCATTGTGACAGCGCGGATGATTAGTTCCGGAAACCTACGGCGCAAACATACACTCAACTCCGCCAGTTGATGGTGGCAAGGCAATAGCAGTAGCAACAACAAGGCACAGTAGATAGAATATGACGTCCCAGGTCAAGTTGTCAGACACCGTCCGTCGGCTGCCTGCGCAGATCTTGTACCAAGATGCAATGCATGGGCAGAGGCATTCTCCCGCGGCAATCGAGGGGAAACGCAACCGTGTGGAAAGAGCAATGCTTTTAACTCCCTCATTGTACATGAAGTACAGCCCGCAGTTAGGGAAGAAACCAGGCCTCTTCGACGTGCCGTCGGCCGATTGAGCCCAAAGCAGCAAGCTGGACTGGCGGCTGCATGGTGCTGCGACCTCGAAGCAAAGCTTAGGCATTTAGACTTCAACGCAAAAGCCGACGTGTCGTATTGGCAGTAGCAGCAGCAGGAGCAGCGACACCAGCCGTCGGTGTTGCGTGCCGTCGTTGCATCTGCTGATGCTGCTCCACAATGTATTTCGTTGGTGCTGAAGTCTACGGTGGGGAGGCTGGCAGCCAGTATTGACAGTCCCATAACCACCCGGACCCTTCAACATACCCCGAAAGCTGTTGGGCGGCCTACATAGCCCTACATGCAAAAGAAGCAATTCGTTTGCCATGTGAACAAGCTGCCTCAAATTCCGAAGCCGAGAGCATAACAGTATAAGCCGGGTGAATCGCACTTTCAGGTGCCTCGTGGGGTGGAAGGTGGCTGAAGGTCGCCGATCTCCTGGCAGCTTCGCAGCATGCCAATCTCAGGCCAAGGACCCCATGTTCGTGCTTCTGCGGGCCTAGCAGGAAGTGGTGGCGGCGTTGGGACTTCAGCGCATCGGAGGACCCTCTTGACCTGCACATCTCAGTTGGAAGGCAGAAGGATGCATGACGGGTCCAGTCTTGCTGACGACCTCTATTCAAGACATCGACACCAACAGTCAGATCCAGCAGAATTGGAATGATTCTGCGACTTGCCCTAATCTTTGCAATCATGTTGAGCACTCTGCGAGGAAGTCTTCTCATTCTCCTCTTCGCAAGTCAATTCCTCGTGGCTTGCCTATGGTCCACTCTCTCTCTGAGGTGCCGGAGTCTCCGGGTCAGAAGTGATATCGATGACGGCTCCGCTGTCGTCATCCTCTCGGCAGTCACTGTCCTTCGCAATGGCAGTGCTTTAACTTGCGAAGTCTGTCATCTCAATACTCTACACGACGCCATGTGCTACTGCTCAAGGTGGTGGCGCCGACAACTTCGACACCACACGCCCCTCTGTATGGGCCATGCAGGCCTCGTCCAAGTCCGTCGGTGCCACACTTGGGCTTCGCGGAGCCACGACAGAGAGCATCCCGCAATCATCCCAACGTGGGGTTTATGTGGCGTAGGAATAGAGGAGCCGAGAAAGAAACTTCCAGCGAATTATGTACTGTACTGCTCGCATTGCAGCCACTCCATTTTGGGGAAGTAAGGCTTTCTCATGAATGTTCAGGTTCCTTTCCTGGAAGTTCGACGAGAACTGTTGCAGGATCACCCAAGCACTAAACACCCGACAAAAAGAGATCCTGAGGTGAGCCATCAATTTCAACAGCAAGAATCGCATCTGGCCAGGCCTATCCTTTCCATCCCGCACCCGCGAAAAGGTCACGAGAAGAATCCGCGATTAAGTCTACTATAATGGGTTCCTATATAAGGGCTATTGTAAGGGTTCGTTCTATGCATTCTGCCAGGATCTGCAAGGAGTTGAATTGGGGCGACAACCCTTTACCTGTCTGTCTGCTCAGCAGCATACATGGTGATGCTCCGATGCTCACTCAGAAATCCTGATGAGCAGCTAGCAAGCATGCCCCCGGAAGTCAAAGAAACAGGACCCCGACAGTGATTGAAGTATAAATAAACACAGGAGGCTGGAACACCATTGCCCTCAAGCAATTGAAGTATGAGACATCAGAGAGGATTGCAGTGCTAATCACTCTTGGCCCATGTTCCCACTTTGTGGAGTTCAGAGCAGCTGGCCACTCCCGCAACTTGCGCAACCGTTTTTCAAACACCGGGATCTACAGACACAAGCACAACCCAACAAAGCACGGACGTTCGGGATATCACTGCTGTGTCCCAACACCAGACCTGACAGCGAAAGGAAGCCGGCAAAGCCTTTCTGCAAAGATGTGGGGTGTTCGGACTTGCCGCCACATGGCTGTAGAATTGTACTCTACATTCTCTATGTTCTTTGCACTTAACGGATGGCGGGCTGGGTCACTCTGATACAGGCCCCAGTGTATGAGCGGGATGCGGACCAGTGGTGCGATGCTCCAAGACCTGCTTCGGAATTTTGTCTTAATACGGAGTGAAGTCATGCAGAAAGTGTGAAGTCCCCTGGCAATATCTATTCAGCTTTGAGCAGATAGCACGGCGAGCTACTGCCACAATGCCGCAATGCCTCGTGCACTTTTGCCTTGAAGTGTTCGTGCGACCGATTCATGGCAGCAATGCAGTCCGCGAGTTTTCCTTTGGCCAGCGACCCCTGGCTGGCACAAACTCCGCGAGGAAACCAATCCGACCAGGGTGAGGCTTCCACTGCCACTGTCTTCGTTAGACCACATCTGATAGCACGGCATGTCGCTGTTGAGAAGCCTCAATCGTACATCACTGCAACCTGCCAAATAATATCTGGAGCTTCAGTTGCTGGCGGTGGTCACGGCAAGAACATGAGATAGGGATATGCAGCGTGTCAACTTTACAGTTTCGTAGGGCACGTACTTGTAAGGTAGGCATGCTGAAAAATTCTGTAAATCTAGTCCCGTCTATATATGGATTGCCGTCAACTGAATCCTGAGAAACTTTTGAGCGAAATGCACTCTCCAACATTCCATGCCGCTTCGTAGGTTTGTAGGCAAGCGCACGCAGGCGGAACGAACACGAAAATGTGCTCGGGGCAGCTCGGGGCAAAGAGACTCGACGCCCAAATGAAGAGATCTAAATACCGGAAGCTATCGATACAAAAACCCTGACAACTCTGGGCGCCCAGAAGGCCCCAGTGCATGAAATCCAGCGAGGCATATGAACAGCAGATTCTGCGGCATGCCGATATTTACGCTGCCTACTTCCAGTTCTTGCCCGAGTCTCTCATGTGAGGGCATGATCTAATTACAGGCTCGGTGCGAGCAGTCCAGAGGGTTCAAGTCCCCACATAGTAGGTACTTAGTAGACATAATATATATATATATACATATATATATATATGCAGATATATGTTTCATTCATACAGGTACATACACACACACACATATATATATATATACAGATAGATAGATAGAAAGGCATCGAAATTAATATGGGCCCCAGAGAGTATATACTCCACTAGTACTTGGACCCTTTGGGAGTGAAATCAAGCCGAGTCGGGCGGCTCGGCAGTACGGCTGACTCGTGAAACGTTTCGATATCTGAAAGGGTTTAGGCTTTAGGGTTTAGAGTTTAGGGGTTTAGGAGGAAGCATTCTGAACTAACACCTCGAAGCTTTGTGTCACTTTCCTGATAGTGACCCCAAACTTGCTCCGGGACATATTGCTAGTTTCACTGTTCTCCTGCCGTGGTACATGGGGAATACCGGTAATCAGGGACTGATGCTCTTGAATTTCTGCTGAGCTTCTGCGCAGCGCCGCATCAAACACTGAAGGCATCTGCTTCCTAAGGATCGAAAGAGAAAACCTGCGGTAGTCGAATTCGCACTTCTGCTTGGAGCCTGAATGGCCCTTCCTAAAACCCGAAGACCCGCTACAAGCCGAACAGTTTAAGCCCTTTGAGTTGGAGACTACAGCACTTCCAAGACCCCAACCATCCAAAGATCCAACACCTGGCGGGAAGGACTCACTGCGGATGAAGCTCATGACTTCAGGATGTCGCACTGGTGGCTGCTCCTAAAAAACTCAATGCAGGGTCCGGACTGTTTCTCCCCTTCCCATCCCTTCCCACTACTAGAAGATTCCTTTATATGTCAACCCTGTACTCAGTATTGCTCTATGCTTTTTGTTTCTGTCACCCTAATTGCTATCGCTTCTCGTGGTGTCATCGAAGCCCGGACACCGCGGCTTGCGCATGGCTCTGCTGATTCATCTGCAGCTTTCCCACCTCGGCAATATTTACAACTGAGGGGCCTGGTTCCAGGCTTGAGCCCTCAAAAAGAACTCCCAGGAGCACAAGGGCTTAGCAGCGACAACGAAGGGTTTCAGCACTCGCAACTGGGAAGAAGCTGGCGTGGTATCTCGGAAAGAACATTGGCCAATTACAGAGAGCAGCGGAAATCGTCTCTCTCCAAACCCTCCCGCTAGTAAAAGCCACACAAAACATATCCCAGTACAGCAGCACTCACAGAAGGGTTTAGGGTGTCGGGTATCAGGGTTTAGCCTTCGGGATATCGGAACTCCAACGCCATCCCTGCAAAGGAGCAGAGTGAGTATCGCAGCTGGCAAATGGACCTGCTAGCCACGCGGCTGCCACCTGCACAGAATCTGCAAAAGAAAGGGTAGAGCGAGGGTAGAACTCTGGCCAGCCCTTTTTCCTGCAACGCTGTTCCTTGATAAGCCCCCGAAAGCTTTTCCGAATCATTCCAATCCGATTTGCCTCCGGTGCTGCCCGGTCTGCTCCTTGTACTTGCCTTGGTAACCACATGTACTCCCAGACTGCCGATCGCTGCATGCCGCGAGCATGTGTGGAGAGCAGCCTTTGTTGAACCCCACTGGTGTTTAGACACCACGAGAGAAGGAGAAATGTTGGACAGAGCAAAAAGAGGCCCAGGTAAAGAATTCTAGTCTTTGCTTCTGCAGCAGGGTTTCCGTTGAACCAGGTGCATGCATCTATACTGGAAACCGCAAACGGCTTTTTGTAAGATCTGCCTTCCACGGCCACGCCCGTTTTCTCACACTGGTATCTGCGCCCGGATCCAATTCCCGAAAAAGCCTTTTGTCTGGTAGCAGTGCCTCTTAACCGGCTTGACCGAACTGCTTCCGATGATGATTAGGTTTACATCCGCAACTGCCATGCCTGTCCATCCGAACTAAATACATCATACATCGAAAAAATTTATGTATATATATATATACGTACAGACATATGTAGTATTTCTGTACTACGTATATAGCGCATATATCATAAAAATCTATTCTGTTGTATACATCGTTCTCCCTGATAGTGCCCTCAATGGCCAGCAGGTGTTCTGAGGCTCCCGCAGATCTCCGCCCTGCGTTGGCAATTCTTTGCTCGGCGTGGGAAGTTCCCTCTGACTTTCTAGGGTTTAGGGTCTAGGGCATTGGGGTTTTAGGGTTTACAAGGCGCGAGAACTACTGCTGCCAGGAGCGCTCGACTACTTCGAATCTCCAAGTTCTATATTAAGCCGGAATCCGCAGAACAAGCCCTCTAGCGTCTGTGCCTGCTTAGCCGGTCCCGTCGCCACTCCCCTGAGGAGCCACGGCGACGGCGCGCTGGCCGGTCCGCAGCATACCTAACCGTCTCTGGCTACCTGTGGGGATTTACAGAGTAAAGGCAAGATCATGCACAAAGGTCACAGACACACACCAGCATGCACCTGCAGCCTACAGATGTATTTGCACACATTGCTCTAGATCAAACTCCCGTTGAAGTGTTTCATACACGTACAGGATGAAGTGTTCAACTTGTACCAACAGGAACTACACAAACAAGTTTCCGCTTTAACAGCAATTGCTCGATGATGTGAGGTGTATGTGTGCATGTACCTATGTATGTACATGTATGTAACTAAATAAACAAACAAATATGTGTATATATATATATGTAATTGTAGATCTGTGTACATAAACATGTAAGGATACACCTGCCCAGTGATCCTCAGTGACCCTGTACAGCCTCAAAATACGAAGCCGGCGGGAGTTCAGTCTCGCTGCGGGTACTACCCACGAAAATGCAGAAGATTCATACCACTAAACCCTCACAATTTTCTCGTTCAAGCCCTGCAAAGCTACCAGTGTTTTGAAACCCGAACCCTTCGCCTCAAGTAGTCCCGGTCGGTGAAAATCTCCTCCAGGACACAGCGGGGCACCTGGGAGTCTTCTGCGAGGTCAGACATCCCAAAACCCTACTGTCGTAGGCTTCCTACCTTCACTTTGAGTGGCTGAGTGAGTCTTTCCACTTTGAGCGGCTGAGTGGGTCTTTCCAACCGTCGAAGGTGATGGAAGGCTGCTTCGGAACTTCTGAACCCCTCCAGGAAGTCACGCTTGCGAGTTTCGGAATCGCCGGTGCCACGACGACTTGGCTTGGCAAATCGCAACAGTTGGAAGACTCTCCAAAATTGACCATCGCCGGCAAAGCATGACATCACAACTGTCGCATGTGAGCACGCCTTCTCATATGGCGGCCATCCATTGCATGCAAGGGCTAGGGGCTATCGCAGTCAAACTTCCTCATCTGATATTCTTCGTCGCTGTAAGGCCCCGGCTCGGCTACCGAAAATGGTGTCGGCGTCGATGTCTGGGGAGTGGTCGGATGCCACGGGGAAGGTTCAGAGATATGGACTCTTCACCAACAGCAACAGGCACTACACCCCACAGAAGACCCACCTGCAGGTAAGAAGACGACCATGATCATGAGCGAGAACTTGTTGCAATGAGTACTACAATCATTATCTTTATTTGTGTTCTTACTTTCTGAACCCAGGCTGGGATCCCGCATCAGCTGGGAACTGGCAAGCAATATGACTACTGCATGTCGACAATGATCTACTCTGATTAGCACTATTAATATTACCATTACTACGATTACATTGCTATCATCATGTCGGCTACTATTACTATTCTTAACATCTTATTACCCTATCATTACTATTACCACCACTATTTGGTATTCAATGACTGCTTGCCTGCTTGGGTCTCCAGAAGCTCCAGGAACTTTAGGCTCCAGTCCTCCGGCTGCGATCGTCTGCAGAAGCTTAAGCCTACCAGAACCTACTGTTTCGTATGATTCCTGCAATACGGTGCAAATTTTGGGCACTGCAAAACTGTGGGTTTATGGCAGCTCAGGGAAGCAACTGCTTGAATTAGCTGAGGGCGCTTCCGGCGCTTGGCGGGTTTTCATAGCCACTGCCCGGGTCTGATTCTGCATAACATCTTTCAGCCGAAAACCAAACTCACTCGACTCTGCAGACAAGTTGTGGTTTCGGCCCAGATATGCCAAACCAGCTTGAGAAACACACCCAACACTTGGCATGGAGACGAAAACACAAGTCCCATTAATACTAGTAGTGTCCTTCACATACCCATGGCCACCGTTCTGTTCAGAGAACTTCGTGCATGAAGAAGTCAGAGACATGAATCACTGCTGCTACTGTGATTAGCCTTACGATCACACCTTGACATAAACAAACACAAGAACACTCTTCTCGACCTAGTTGCGGAATAATAACACCCAGAGACAGGGCCCCGGACGGGAGTCCGCTTGTGGCTTCGATCGGGCTCCTCCTCAGCCTGCAGCAGCAAGCTGGAAAATTGCTCGAAAGCTTAGACATCCTTGCACCCTCGAAGAGACATCGGAACACGGAAGAACAACAATTCGGCAACACTCGACAGGAACAACAAAATGCAGTAAGTACCAGGCTTGCTGGGTTCAGAATGCAATGGAACTATATCATAGCACTGCTGTGCTTGTGGGTGTTGTCCTGGAGCAAGGCACATGAAGCCCAAGCTCAAACCTAAACCCAAAAGTGACACCTTGAATGTGCTCCCATGAACCCCGCCCTCATCCACAAAACCGTTCCTCGTTTGTCGCGATCGAAACCATAAAGACTTGGGAACAAGCTTCGGGGAATCGGAAGAGGGCTGCGCTGAGACAGGGGAGGCCCTAAAGGCCTAAAGGAGCAGTCAGTGACCGTCACGCCGAGTGCAGGAAAGGGTCGCCGATCGAGATCATTACAGTACAAAAATAAGAATCGCAGTACTAACAATGGTCATAAACCATGGCAGGAAGATTTGGGTGTTTGAGTCTTGTGATAAAGGTGAAGTGCTGCAATCATGATCTTTGGCACGCTAGGAAGGGGCGGCTTTCCCGGCGGGCCACGTCCACCTCTTGCCCTTACAGCTTCTTCTTTTTGGCAATATGGTTGTTCTTTTCTGCGTGTCTCCGTGGGTTGTTTTGCTGCGCTCACTCCAAGGGAAGTGGGCGTGCCCTTTTCAGTGGGGCTTGCTTGCGTCAGCCCGAAGTTGCTGGACATGCGGCGGCATGCAGCCAACTGCACGACCGCGCATGTCCAGCAGGCTTGAAGGGAAATGCGAGACCCAACATGGAGAGTTGGAGATTGCCAGGGGTACATGCCAGCCTTGAGGCAGCTGGCTCAGCCTATGCGCGGATTTGCAACCCTATATGGATTTAATTCCACTGCGGCACGCGCTTGTCGAGAACTTCACGGTTCGGCAGTCCGAACTCTTCTTGTGAGGTCATGGCGTACGCCGCAAATTGAGCAGTTGGCTGTGCTGCCTGGAGCTGCTGAGCTGCACCCTGCTCCAGACGGCTCGGCCTGATCTGGCCCAGAAGCCGCCTTGCAAATCCTGGAAATTTCCCTGCACCGACGCTTGCATCGACTGCAGCTCCATTGGACATCACACTGCGCGGACACACAACACCTGGTAATGCATGGAAACGCTAAACCCTAAACCATGGACTGCATCTGTATCCGCTGCCAAGGACACTGCGGCAGGAAGAAGCCTCGCTGGCTCCTTCATGGATTACACCCGGAAAGCCCCCAAACCCTAAACCTCCGGAAAACCCACACCCCGCAGGACTCCGCATCAGAGGTGCTAAGGGATTATATCATAGTATAGTCTATAATACATTATACACTGACTTGTATATTGTAGCAATTATAGTACTTATACCAATTATGGTATATTTCATGATACATTATACTAAATTGTATACTATAGTATATTATAGAATTATAGTGCACTGTAACAAACTATAAAAAGAACACTCTGGAAGCTACAATGCTACAAGTCCAACTCCCCACTCCCGAAGCCTCGGAGTTCGATCCCTTCTCTGAAATCCTCGGTGCCGGAGTGACCGGGCTCTGTGAGGTCTGGGATTCCGGGTGTCGACTCTTGGGGAGCTAGGACGTCTAGTCGCTTCTCGAGGGCTTTACATGCCGCTCTTAGGGCTTATCATGCTATAATACTCTTAGTCTTGGCTACTCATTTCCTTTCCATTGTGTCGGTAGTTCTTGAAAACCGCCGGCATTCTGCAGGCCGTAGACTGAACAACCCTTGCGAGCCCTTCCCATGCACTCGCCGTAGGCTGATGAACGCGAAGAGCCACCACAAGGTGAGAAGCAAGACTAAGCTAGACTTCGCAGACTCTATGCCTGCTTGCCGTGCAAAAGCCCTGGCTCGAGACACTCTCCGTGGCTCCCTGCTCGTAGTTTTCTTCCTCCTTTTTGTCAGGCCTGGGTCACAGGCCGACAGACAGTCTCGGATGCCGGACTTAGAAAGGGTGGCATGATGGGGGTTGGCTTGGGCAAGTGTTCCTGACCTTCCGGTTTCCGACTTCTCAGACGTTAGGTATGCTGTGGAATCAGAAACGCTGCACGACTGAGCTCGGAAAAAACTATGCACGCCCTGGCCCTGGTTTCACCCTGCATTGAGTCCGCGACAGCTGAATTTGCCGCAGCAATTGCCACCTCAACTGTGCTCATTCACGGATGCACTTGACGACATATGGCTGAGAGAAGGCGCCACACCTCTGCAACCGACACTGCATCTATCTTCTGTTGCTAGTAGTCGCTGAAGCATCGCCTAAAGCGATAGAACCACATAGCCGCATGCACTGTAGACAGTGAAGACTAGTAACCATGATGCAGGCAGCTCTTGCGTCGTTGCTAACAATTTCAAGCCGAACTTTCCATGTGATACCAGCCTTTTGGTAACCAACAATGCAGGCACTGGAGTTGGCAACATGCAGCTGCCAAGAGTGTATAGCATTTGTACGAATGATGTGCACTGCAACTCCGCCGATAAACATGCTCTGCCGAAGTCGATATATTCACCGTCACCAGGACCATGAGGCGGGTGTGATGGAGACGATATGCGGTTGGTGCCGATGGTCTGTGTGCTGGTGGTGACGATAACAAAGCATAAAACTGTGGTGAAGCTACTGGAACTAAGGTACCGATGGTTGTGGTTATAACTATACGTGCAACCGTGTAACCCCCTTTTCCTGAGCCCAGGGCGGCTCGGGCTCAGGTGGCCTCAGGAAGCCAACCCTTCCATAGGAATCTGAACGTGGTAATCGGACCCCCGCCGCCGTATCGTCCGCATTGTACATATATAGCCAAATCCTATATTCAAAATTATTAATAGGCTTTAAGGCCCTACATAAGCACCCCATGATTTTAGGATACTATGATGAGACACCATGGTACTACACTATAAGACTACTGTAGCAAAAGGTGCTATGACATAATGATACTATGAGATCATAGGACTGTAACATAATGACACTACAATATACTTGCACTTTAGTGCAATCATACTAGAATATGATGGGCCTGGCATACAACCATCCGATAAGTTAATAGCACTACAAATGTAAAACACTCATCATCACCGTCGTCATCGTTCCCTCCCATAGAGTTGAAAAATCACGAATCGCCCGTGTCCAACGTCATAGGCGTCCCAATAAATTTAGACAAACTACCACAGCAAAACTGATCTCAATGCTGATTTGAACGAGAAGTTACACGCACACACAACCCTAGCAAGAGCAAGCCATAGAATTGACATGGTGTCCTTGACATCCCTGAGGCTTGAACTTGAGCGCAAAGGCGGGCACTGGCCTTAAATGCCAAAGGCGTCCCGAGAAGTGCTGCATCATTGCTAAAGAGGTCTAAGATCTCCAAATGTGTTACAGGAATTAAGTTCTGTAGGGTTTTGAAGGCTAGTGTTTCATTTAAGGGTGTCAAGGTTCGAGTCTTTGCACTTGGGGCTTGAGCGTCTCGGATATGGGCTACACAGGCAGGCTGGCAAGAGAGGTCTTGATGTAGAGTGCCCCGCCTTGACAGAGACCGGCAAACACGAAGCCAAATAAGGTTGAGGTGAGTCCGGAGCTCTACTGCAAATACCTTCAAAGTAATTGCTTCGTTCTCATGCGCACGTCGCAGGGCCCAAACCCCCAAACCGTGGAAGCCTCAAGCCCGGCAGACCCTACGAGGCCCGCAAGCAAGCTCCCCAAGAGCAAAAATCAGGTCCCCGGCGGCCGCTTTGCTTTCCTGAGCCCTGGCCTGGCAATGCCAAGGCATGTGTTGCGGGTGCCAGCAGGCGTACTACCAACAAGAATGCGAGTGGAGTAGTCGTGGCAGTATGGTAACAGTAAAAGAGGTAGTAACAAACAAGTGCTAGAAATCACAAAAAAACAACAGTAAGAGTAGTAGCAGAGGTCGTCGTCGTCGTCGTCGGTAGGTAGGTAGGTAGGTAGGTAGGTAGGTAGGTAGGTAGGTAGGTAGGTAGGTAGGTAGGTAGGTAGGTAGGTAGGTAGGCAGGAAGGTAGGTAGGTAGGTAGGTAGGTAGGTAGGTAGGTAGGTAGGTAGGTAGGTAGGTATGCAGGTACAGGGCCAGGCAACTGGCAAGCGAAATAGATGGCTTGCTGGCAAGCTAGCCAGGCAGGATAAT
>CAJNJA010005225.1:0-17907 GCA_905231915.1 Symbiodinium necroappetens
ATATACACACACATGTACATATGTGCACAATATCTGTGCTCCCACCTTTGATGCAACTACATACATAGATGCACCCACTTATTTTGCAGATACATACATCGATGTTACTCTTGCTCCAAGCGCACTTTGTTCTAGCACTTTCATTCGTTCCCCTTGTACTCAAAAGGGACTATCGCATAGGGCTTGTAACGTCAATGATGGATGGATGGCTAAATAAATAGGAAGCCCTAAACTCTAAACCCTAANNCCCTAGACGCCAAACCCCAAACCCCAAACCCCAAACCCGAAACCCCGAAACCCCAAAGCCTAGCCCCGAAACCTCAAACTACATAAGTGCCAAAGGCGAGAAAGCCCGATGACCGAGACGATGGAAAGAGGAGATCACGAAGCTCTACTGCTTGAAGCTGAGCATCTTGTAGTCTAGTATAGTCTATAATATATTAATTACCGTATATTGTAGTATATTACACTATCTATATATATATATGTATATATATATATATTATAGGACATTACAGGATATGACAGTACACGAATCAAACGCGCGACCAGCAGGCGTCAGCAGATACATTTGCCGCTTCTGCCTCGCTGCGACCGGTTGCCCTGAACGGCAGCGCATTGCATTTTCGTCCCCAGTGGGACCTCGCCGTGGAATTTGGGGCGAAGCTTTTCAGGTTCATTTGAGGCCTGTGGATTGGATTGGTTTAGGGTTTAGGATTTAGGGCTTGGGGTTTGCAGCTGCACTTCCGAGGCTAGGATCGAATTTCCCTCAGCATGCGGGTGTCTGAGTTGAAAGACTTCTAGGTCCGAGTTGAAACTACGTCGTGCCTGCTTTCGAATACCTTCATGCTTGGTCCTGCCTGCACCGTCGGCCGACTGGCTATGAATCCGGAGGGTCAATCGAACGAATCTAAACAGATTCTGATAGGTCCTATGCACTGCCGGTGTCCCCGCAGGCACAGAGCATACATAATGCGGGCACCAAATCGACCGAGCATCATCAGCATCAGCTGTGTATCGTTCGGATTGACAGGCAATACCAGCATCATGTGATCGAGCTTGTGGCTCCAAATCGACCGAGCATCATGAGCGTCAGCCGTGTGATGCCGGAGTCCCCGGCAAGACAGGGCATTATGTGGGCAACACGTCGACCGAGAATTCTGAGCATCAGTGGGTCCGAACCAGATCGAGCGAGTATCATGAGCATCAGCTGCGCGGTGATTCGGTGGGCACCCGGACCGACGGTGTGAGCCTCAGGGCTATTAGCTTTACACCGCCTGAATCGAGGGACTTCCGGGGGGCCCGGTTAGGGCTCAGGTTACGTCTGAGGAAGACGTGCAAACAAGGAAGTTCGAGCAAGCAGCATGAGCGCAAACCTCTGGGCCCAATAGCCAGCTACAAGCGAAAGTTACGAGCACCAAATGGGCTGTGTCGCTGTTCACCACATGCGGGTTTCCGAAAATAGGGGACCCTAAGACAGTACCCGGACCCTAAATAAATAGTAGGACCTAGTAGGATCCTCATTATAAGGACCCCAAAATAGGGTACCCCCAATTTTCGGAAACAGTAAGCTGGGAAATGGAACAGCTGGTCCGGAACCCCCTAAATCCTAAACCCCTAAACCCTGGATCAAATCTTCCGCACTCGCGGCTCAGGGCTTAGGGTTTGGACGCTCTGAATGCACTCGCGGCAAAATCACAAAGGCTTCATCCACAAACTCTGAACTCTGCAGAACCAACCTTGAGCCTTTAGGGATCATAGCCTCTGATTAATACCCATAGGCTCCATTCTAGTTCCGTTTTGTGGATTAAGGTAGTCCCAAAAAGGAACTACTAAGGAGCCTATGGGTACTGTAGATAGGACCCAGGGTCTTAAGCGTTTAGGACTTACGGTTTTAGGAATTCGGTGCTTAGACTTTAGGATCGCAGCGCCTGCCAACTAGAGCAACGAAGGCACCCCGCAATTTCGGGCCATTGCCCCGTACGTTTTCCCAAGTTGCGTACTGTAGGACTACAGTGTGTAGGAATAATAAGCAAGGTCTGTGTTGAAGAGCCTAGAACAAGCCCTAAGCCGTACATCCAAACCACAAGAAACGAAGCAAACCCTAAACTCCTAAACCCTAAACTCCCTAAAGTCCCTAAGCACTGAACCCTACACCCTGAACCCTACACCCTAAACCCCTAAACCTTTAAACCCTAAACTCTAAACCACCTCCCTAAACCCTAAACCCCCTAAACCCTAAACCCTAATCCCCTAAACCTTCAAACCCGAAACTCCAAGCCTCGCCCCGAAGACCTGGGACCCCGAGCCCTAACATCTTTAACCTTTTTCCGTAACACCGACAAGCCCTGAACTAAACCCTGAGAAGCTTCTATCCATTTAGGGTTAGGGTTTTAAGGTTTAGGGTGTAGGGTTTGGGGTTTAGGGTTTGGGGTTGAGGGTGGGGGGTTTAGGGTTTAGGGTTTGGGGTTTAGGGTTTAGGGTTTGGGGTTTAGGGTTTAGGGTTTAGGGTTTGGGGTTGACCCTAAACATCCCGAAACCCTAAAAATACCTGAACCCTGAACAATAGCCCCCAGTAAATCCTGAGCCCTAGAAGCCTTAGGATGAGCTGAGGCTCCCGCAGAAGCTGCTACACTGCGGCCGCAAGCCTCGCGTCGTCAGTGGCTTATAGGGTTTAGGGTCTAGGGCTTCTTTTCGGTTTTTTGTTTGGTATGGGCAGGTTAGTAGCCGAAATTTCGAGAGCAGGGTTCAGGGTCTGTGTTTTAAGTGCAGTAGTCCCTTTCGCTCAGAGTTTAGGATTTCGGGTGTGGGGTTTAGGGAGTATGCAGGTGTCTCCGGGTTTGGGTTGTCCAGGTTTTTGGTCGCTTAGACCGTCTCCTTTAAAAGCAATGGAGGATTTCAAGCTGGGAACTTCGGATTGGCAAACGTTCCGTTCCAGGGCTTCTTTGGGCCTGGTCTGGAGGTGACAGCATGGCCTTAGAGACCTACATGATGCGGGGTTTAGGATATAGGGTTTAGGGTTTAAGGGTTTAGGATTTAGGACCTTTTGCTTTTTTGGTTGGCAATACTTAATGCAGTCAGGCCCATGTATCGGACTCTATTGACGTCCTCAGCAGCCACTTCTTCCAGCAGATTGCGCTATGAAGCTCTGGAAATAGGTTTCGAAAGGCTCCGCTATCCGTGCAGGCATCCTTCACCGCCTTAAACCCTAAACCCTAAACCCCTGGTACTGGAGTTTCTGCCGTGGCCAGCCTGGGTTTGGGAAGATCTGAACCACTTCGGAAACTTTTGTAGTGGAGAGGAACCTGCTCATGAAAGCTATGGTTCTGCTTGGGGGGGTCTTGAAGTATAGATCTTAAGCAACCCCAAACCAAAACAATATACTCTAAACATCCCCTAGACCCTAAACCCTAAACCCTAAACCCCTGAACACCAAACAAATAAACTCTAAACATCCCCTAAACCCAAAACCCTAAACCCTAAAACCCTGAACACCAAACCAATAAACTCTAAACATCCCCGTGCTGGCCTCACATGCCTGACTCGAGCTGAGCTTTGCAGCTGCCTCACGTAGGTAGTTCTCCAAATTCAGGGTCCCTGTTTAGGTCCCCTAAATAGTACGGCCCCCTTATAGAAAGGACCCTAAAAGGGACCCTAATTTAGAGAAGTACCCACATAGTCGCCACTAAGGGGCTGTAGCGTTGCCACGCTTAGGGCTTAGGAGTTTAGGGTTTAGGCTTTGTGAATTGGGGTTAAGGTTAGCGGCTGAGGTAAAAAAAAAAACAGCTGTAGAAATCACAGGCCCGGCCCTCCCCGAACTCTGCCTCTGCCCTGAAAATGGTTTCTACCTCGACCCTCAAAGCATGTAGAACAATAGCCTACTTTGTAGGTGTTGGGCCATTATTCTACCTACTTTTGGTGTTTAGGCGTATATAGATCCTCAAAAATCTTAGGGTACGTATTTGGGGAACAGGTAGACCCTAAACGCTACCACTGATTCTATAGACGATCCTCTGAACCCCGAACCCTCAGCCCGGCGAGGGAGTCTCAGAGACACGGGACACCTCAATCGAACCCTATAAGTGATAGAACCGCTCCCAGACTGAGATGCACCCTTGACACCGGAAACTCTCAGACCAAGTGATGAACCTCCACTTGGAGGTTCATGGGTAGTTCTAAGTGGGGTTAGAAGTAAGTCATAACCCATATTAGGGGACTTATAACCATACTTAAAGCTACCCATGAACCTCCAATGCTCTGAAACTGTTCGATTCTTGCTCATGCCAATGCTATAAGATGCAACAAGCGGCAAGGGCTAATGGTTTAGTATTAGGTCAATGTTTCTGTTACGACGTTGCCTGTAAACATTGGGTATAAGCTGTGCTGATGCATGATTAGCTTGATTTGCTTTTTCGTCTTGTCACTCGTTTGCATCGAATTCCGCACGGAGCCTCGGCAATGATGCATCCACCTGAGGACATATGAAGGCTTCAGGAACGGTGGATGTGTGGTTTTTGCTGTTTTACTGTTCTGACGCTAAGGGGGAATTAAAGGCTTGTACTTGCTGATACTTCCTCAATATCGAAGGCAACTACGTTTCAACCAGAAGGTTCTAATGTTTGGTATTGGGGTGGGACTACAAGCCCTTAGACAAACGAAAAACATATTAGGCTTTGTGTTGCTTGTGGTTCATAGCAGCAAGTGTAATTAATTCCGAAAGAAAGCCCAGTGTAGATATAGGCTTGGGGCACCAGTGAAGTGAAAGGGCGCCTGGGCTTGCAGGGCTGCTACGGTGTAGGGCATCTACTGGGTTCTTGTTAAGAGATTTAATTTAAGTCTAGAGTAAATAATATGGTTTCCTGAGGATGGTAACTTAAATTAAACCCCGTTTTAGGGCAGAGGGTTCACCTATCTTGGTTGAGGGCTTACGGTTTCAGGTCTCGGGTTTAGCAGCATGTGCAATCAAAGCCCTAGCCCACTTGGTGAACGCCACGCTCTTCAAGCCCGAAACCCTAAGCCAAACAGCGAGATTCCGAACTCACTGTGCCGAACATGCTCTACATGTCCTGGCTTTGGTTAGGGGTTACCTGGCACCAAAATGCAGTACTTTGTTGTTGGTTACCTTCGTTTCTGAAGATAGGGCCATAACATATCCTGACCATAAACAAGCCATCCAACAAATACACCACATTTTGGGGATCTAAATGGGGTTTAAGGCTTCTGGCTCTTAGGAGATTGAGAACATCAGAGACTGCCGACGTGCTTTCGAGTTGTGAGGTCTTGGCTCCTTGTAGTCTATAACCAGCATAGAAAACGAAACAACCCGTTGTCACACAGATCAATCTTAAGCTTCGGCCACAAGAGTTCTATAGTCTGGTTTAGGGTTTAGGGGTTTAGAGCTTAGGGGCTAAACACCGGACAGGGCCGCCACATGGCTGCAGGAGCAGTGCTGGAGTGAAACGGAGGTCATCACCTTACTATGAAGAGGCTTTAGAGTCTTTGGAAGTATAATCGGTGTAATAACAACAATAAAGATATTAGCAAGAGTAACGAAACAAAGACAAAATAATAACAACAATAACAACAACAAAAAAATAATACAGAATAATCATAACAATAATTACAAACAATGATATGATTACAATTAATAATAATACTAATAATAATAATAGTAGCATGGGGGATTTAGGTTTGACGGGCTTGCCGAGACCTTGGTGCCTGAACCTCTGCAGCCCTAAAGCCTAGACTCCTAGACTTTGCAATCCCGTCACAGGCTCTATGGGTTTCAGTTTTTGTGTTGTTTAGGGTTTAGGGTTTAGGGATTCAGGGTTTAGGGTTTAAAGGTTTTGGGTACCCCCCAAATGCAACATCTTCATGGTGTTTGGGGGGGTCTGCCATGAGACCCCAATATGTCATGCCTTCCTGTGCTTAGTTCGCGCTCTGCACCTCTTATACAGACCTTGGCTTCGAAAGTGTCTGTGTGTGGGTGGGTGCGTGCACGTTCGTTCGTTCGTTCGTTCGTTCGTTCGCGCACGAGCATGAATGCTCTTGTGCACATGTTTGTTCACTGTTCAAAATTATGTGCAAGACAGAATGTAACATGAGTGTAAAGATAGCAAGCATTGTTCAGAAGCCACTCTCTGGCTTGCTGTTGCGAATTGTCTAAAAGCGTATACCCCAAATGCACGAAGCTAAGGGAAGTCACATCACGCATCACTCGCTAGCACTATAGATACCCATAGGCTCCATTGTAGTTCCCGTTTGGGAGTACCTAGGATTCTTAATATATAAACCACAAAAAAACTACCATGGAGCCTATGTATGGCTATACACATATTTTTTTTAATATATACACACATATATACAAATATACACACATAGATATGTGTGTGTGTGTACTGTTATCTCTCCCGGCCTGTCTTAAGGGCAGTTCGCTGTTTTGGAAGCTTGCGGGCTCCCAGTGCTATGCGGTGTCTTTTTACGGTTTCGGGCAGCACTTACAGGGTTTATAAGGGCTTGATCAGCTTGAAGTCAACCTGCAGTGCAGGTTGCATCACGAAGGGTTCCGGACTCGACGGTGAAAGTTGCAGACGAGATTCCAAAGACGAAACATCTAAACCCCAAACCCCGGAACCGTAACCCTAAACTCTATACGGTGTAGGGCTTGGGATTCTGATTGCTGCCCAAGATAACGCACCAGACACTTGGATTCACGCGAGTTTATGTTCGCAAAGACGACAGTCTGATCATAAACCGAAGCATGTCCTTCAGTCATGTTTAACCCAGGTCCTACAACCCAATGAAACAACCTCTCTACCTTCAACCTGAAACCTAAATCCTAGTCCTAAACCCTCAGGTCAACCTAGACCCTAAATGCAGAAGTCTCACACCTTAAATCCTACCTAAAACCCCGAAACAGTAAGTACAATAACGGCCAAAGACCCATAAAAAGGCTATTATCTTGAATGCAGTTGGAATCCCTTCCTAAATTCTCACTCCTCCCCCTGCAAATCGGGCGCGCGACCCGTGATTGGGCAAAGTGCCAGGCCATTCTTGCGCCTCACTGGGGATGTTCCCAACGCAAAGGGCCCTATATGTACCTACAAAGTAGAATGCAGGGACCCTGTGGGGCACAGCATCTGAAGCACGTAGTAGAGGAGCCTTGATAGATAGAATGCGGGTTGGGGGTCCTACCATGGGTCACCTACCAAACCATAAACAAGTACAAGCAGTAATAGATTCAGGCTGCTGCAATAGGTGTTACAAAGGAGGATTTTGTATTTAGAACTGCTGTTCTGGCTCATGGAGGCTTCGCTCAGACTGCTCTATAAACCCCCTTGGGATCCAAAGGACCCGATAAGAAGCTATCTGGGTTTAGGATAGCAGTAATGTAGGTTGGTATATATGGATGAGCATGTATTGATGTCTGTATGTGTAATATATATATAATATAAAAACAAGAGAATTATAGTACAGTACTTGACCACTTAGGGAGTTGGAAGTTGTATAAGGATGAGCACTTACAGCATAAGAAGCATGGGCTTAGGTTTTACAGCTTTGGATCTAAACTGTTTAGTTGGCCAGTTAGCGGTGTATCATGGTCTGGAGTGTGTGGCCTGTAGGGTTGGGTTGCAGGGCTGGGGCCAATAAATAGTCGTACGACCAGCTCGCTTTTTGTACACGGCAGGAGCATGGCTCTAGCATAGATCAACATGGGGGCGGGGTGCAGAAGAAGGTACAGAACCAACGTTGGTGGACGATCAGGATAAAGGAGACATGAACCATCAGGGCTCAACAAGCACCAAGTCTTAAGATACGCAAAGGAATGAATCTAAAAAGTATGTAGGTCCCGGTGATGCTCCAAATCCCTGAGCCGTAGAGTCCTAAACGAGGAACGCTGTAATCTCCCAAGTATCTGGTTCGGGGCTTAAGCTTTAGGCACTAGGGCAGTGTGGCAGACTATAAGGAGTTCTTCTGTTTAGTGCAAGGGGAATTGGTTAGCACGGCCGACTCGCGCTGTGGTGCGATGCTTGTGTTGGCCGGATCCGGACTGCTACCGTGCCCTTTGCAAACCTCCAATCGAAGCAGTACTTGGCAGAAGGGATTTCGGGTGTCCCACTTGTTTAAGGGGGGAAAGCACAAGCGCCGGGGCCAAGCACTTGGGGA
Source organism: Symbiodinium necroappetens (assembly GCA_905231915.1). Classification (NCBI taxonomy): domain Eukaryota; class Dinophyceae; order Suessiales; family Symbiodiniaceae; genus Symbiodinium; species Symbiodinium necroappetens. The sequence continues at coordinate 8,167 of CAJNJA010005225.1, forward strand.
AAACGGGTCGCCCTAGTCCTGGTGGTCCTAGAAGTCGCAAGCTTTATAGGCAACATGGTCATTGCATAGTGCTCTTTCGCTGAGTGGGGATCTATGCTGGCATGAACGGATTTGGGCTTGGTTGGAGGTTCAGGGGACTGTTCATGGTAGGGTTGTGCTTTGACTTAATCACAGACTTTAAAAAAATGCAAGGTCCTAGTATACCCTACACCCGAAACCCAAATGGGTGAAAACCCAAACCCCAGAGCGCTACGAATCCCGCGTGGAACCCATGAAAAACAACTTTCTCGGAGCACCTGATGCCACACTCGCTCACATCCCGCAGCGATCGGATGTGGGATAGGTGTTCCGGAACCTTGGCGTCCCCAAAGGCTCTAGGGTTAGGGGTTAGGGCTTAGGATTTAGGGGTTTAGGGTTAGGGTTTCGTAGGGCTGTAGAAGGCCTATTACTAGAGCTTTTATTTTGGCTCCTTTTCTCCCGGGTCAACTGGTAGCACAAGCCCTATATAGAGGTTTACTAGGAGGGCCTCTTAAGTCTTAAGGGTTCCATGAGAATTCCCAGAGCCGGTAGACCCCCTTTCATACGGGTTCTTCCAACGATGATCCTCGACTGAATTTCCTTTAGATTCTGAGAGTATGCGGTTCAGGGTTGAGGGTTTGATCCTGAGGGTATTGAGTTTGTGGCATGCCGACAACACCCAAACCCACTGTCAAGCCCAGCCGTAAACCCAACCGCTTAAACCAAGAAATCCCTAAACTCGTAAACAAGAGCAGAGACTCAAAACCCTAGGCCCTAAATCCAAACAGAGACTTTCTGAGATCGGGAAATGCTCTCCATGAAGAGATTGCTGAAGAGGCACCTGAACCCTGTAAACCCTACCTACTTCGTGCTCCTTATTGTGGTTTCCTCATCTCAAAATTCAAAACGGCAGGTTATATAAGGTTAAGGTTAAGGTTAAGGTAGGGCAGGAAGAATGCTACCCTTTTCCACTCAGTGGGCTAGCCCTCTGGGTTCCAAAGGACCCAAGAATTAGGTACGTAGGTTTAGGATATGGGCAGCGTAGCCTGTATGCGGGAGTATATGCTTCTACTACATAGTTTGGAGCCTTACGGTAACATTGATCTGCCCTTAAGCCCAGAAAAAAAAACGCTGAACCCTAACAACCAACCCTGAACCCCAAACAGAACCAGCTGGCGGGTCGGCGGATAGCTGAGACAAGAATTCTTGGTCGTTTCGGCGATGCCCTAAACCCTAAACCCTAAACCCTAAACCCTCAGGGTTTAGGGTTCAGGGCTTACCTGTTTGGCTCGAGGGAATTTCTTAATGGGGGCGGGGGGGGTTCTAAAAAAAAAGGGCGTTATGGTTGGGTACGGGCTCTGAAGAGTTTGGGGATCGGAGGATGTCGAAATTAGGCTGCAAATTTCGAGCAGCTGGTAACCTGGTAGGAGAATCCAAATTCAGATGCCTGGGTACACGTTGCTCCAGACAGAACCGACCTGTACTTTCCAGAGTTCAGGAAACCCTAAACCCTAACCCTAAACCAAAGCTTGGGGAAGGGGGGTTGTGCAACGAAGATCAGCAGCTGAAGTCGCAGGGTTTGGATGTTTGGAGTTTGGGGTGTGATATAGGATAAGTACTTAGCCGCACACCCGAACCCTAAATCCTATAAAAGCCGCACTGCAACTCTAGCCCGCAAGAACCATGGCAGCTGACAAAGCGATGTCGATTCATTCCGAGTCGCCCGATGCTTCAACAGGGCAATGATGAGATCCTCCCGACGCTGGCAAATGGAGGTCCCCCCCTCACCCGGTCGGAAGGTTTTAGGACCCAGGAACCCGAAGCTCTAAACCCTAAAACCCTAAAGCCCTAAGCCCTAAACCCCCAAAAAGGTTCCTAAACCCCAAAGCCAAAATAAAAAAGGTTCCTAAACTCAAAAAACTTCAGGGGCCCCCAATGGAAGACACCTTCAACCCCCCTAAAAGTCCAAGCCCCTAAAAACCGCAAGCCCAAAACACCCTAGCCACCGAAAAGGCTCGACAAGCCACAAGCCTGGAAACCTAAATCCACAAAACCCTCAAAACTGCTTGACGACCCCAACCCGAGCAGATAAATTGTACAAAGAGGTCACGCTGCCGTCCTCCTTTAGAAGCAGGTTCCCCACGGAATCCACGACGACCTAGAGAGAAGCACAACGATGGACAAAACACACATGCAAACCACAAGTTCCAAAGTTGTACCAGAAAACAGCATCCTTGGTTGCGGAACTGCCCATTAAGCAAATTAACATAAAATCATATGAAGGATGCCCACATAAGCCTAAACTTTGAAACTTAAACCCTTTTCATGTAGGTATCTATGCTTTACTTACAGGGTACTGGGCTCCGTGAAATTCGGACTGGCTCAAACTGTTTGGGCTTGGGCCTATGAGGTCTGAGCCTTAGATCCTTTAAAGCTTTACTGAATAACATGCTGATCTTTGCTGGGTAACGTAGCTTTAATAATTAGAATAGGGTGTTGGCGTCTAATTATTACACTATAATTATAATAAGGAGCCCTGAAAATAATATAGGTAATCTATTTAGGCCCCTACAGTATGTGGGTTTAAGGCCTAGGGCTTTAGACCCAAAGTACGGCAAGTGTACCCTAATTTATCCTCAAGACTGGAATGCAGGTACATCTATATGAACCCGGGCAAAGACCTCTCTGGTCACAGGGCTCCAGCGGTGAGATGAAGGTTGCTGGGTAGATCCCAAATTCCAATTCATAATAATTGAAACGACTTAGTCCGAAATTCGACCCACCTTCCTCCCATGCGTTGAGGGACCGGTAAGGCCTAGAACCCAACGAGGGCACTTCTACCACAACAAGTACGGTCACCGACGCGCTCGGCCCCAACTCGCCTTGATCCCAACCCTTTGAGGCCTGACCTCACGCAGCTTGGAATTAGGGAGGCGACTGGGCCGGATGCCCCCGGCAGAGAGCAATGGCTTAAGCTGCACCGGAGCCTGATGAACTCAGAGACTCCAATATCCCTTAATTAAGGAATATTCCTTCAAGTATAGTAGGATCCCTAATATGATTTAAGGTCTATTCCTTAACTAAGGAACACCGGAGTCTCTAGGAAGTTTCGGCTGAAGATTGCGCGATGTTGGTAGGGGATAGCTGTAGAGTGAGGACTGGGGGGGGCAAAGAATGGACTCTAGGACGAGACCTGGAAAGCTTTAGTTGTTGAGCCCTCTTTTTATCCGCTTGCACTTCTCTCAGAACCTTGCCTATTTTCCCTCAATCCCGAAACTGGGGTCCTGAATCTTTAGATTCACGTTGAAACGGCTAAGGCCCAAGCCCAAGCTTGTTGGGTCTGTCCCGCTAAAGGCTTGGATGCTAAAATCCTGCGATTTTCAACCCGAAACCCTGAGAAGGATCTTACGACACCGAGAACCGTGACTAAACCCTAAACCTGAGACCCCTCGCTTCAGCAAAGAGGCAAAACATCCGAACGCCCCAATCCCCCGAACGTACTAGTTCAGTTCCCGATGAGAGTTATAGGTGTTTCCCGTGCGAGGAATGTTCATCGCTAGTTTCTTGGCCCACTTAGGCTGTAACTGCCTTTGACTCCAAACGCATCTTTGAATCTGTCAAGGAGGCCCTAGCCGGAAAGTAGAGGCCAGACCATCGGCGTACCAATTTGACCGTAAGACTTCAAATAACACCCCATGTAGGCACGTTTATGGACGTTACATCCTGTTGCTTACATACTTGGAGTCTTAGGGTAAGTAAGTATACATCGAAACCGAGAACGAATCATGCCCAGTGCATTTTCGGATTTGTCAGAGTGTACTGTAGTTTAAGGTTATAATTCCTTAACTCGCAAGCTGCATCCTCAATTCCTGGAGCTCCAATTCAACCCCAAACCCATCCTGGCAAAAAACTGAGTAAGCCGGCCACGGCGGCGTATCGTCGTCGGCAAAGGGGTCGTCGGTGTCGGGTCCTTGTGACCGACAAAAATCTTAGGCTTGAGATCCCTGTTCGCCCCAAAACCATACCTCTTTAAGGCGTTATAAATTATATGCAAAAAATAGGCAATAAAAAACCACAATAAGGAGTCCTAGCAGGGTATGTTTTTCGGCTACAGGTAAGGGACATGGCGCTTTGGTCCTTTAGGTTGACTCGGGATGTATGAAGCAAAAGGTTATGGCAATTCAGTAATTCAATGCAATTCAGAGAGGAAAACCCCCCCAAAAAAAAACGCTTCCCCCAAAGCATCCCCAAACCCCTCCAATCCCATGCAACGCCGTCGACTCCGAAGCACATAGACTTCCAGAGCTCCACGCACCTCAACAGTTAAAATGTGGGGGCGCCTTTGATGTTCAGCTTCTAGGAGAATATCATGACGAATGATTCAGACCTATAGACATTAAGGGGAATTATATATAGGGCTTAAGATCGGACCGTAGTGGTTTTTCCTTAAACCTGGTAGACCAACGCAAGCTTATCGGACTTCGCCCAACAGTCCTTTCCCTGAAAGCCCCCAAATTCCTGAAACTCCTAAACCCTAAACCCTAAACCTTAAACCCTAAAGCCTAAACCCTAAGCCCTCTGCATCACTCAGCACCGCGCTGCGGATCTTCAGAAAATCCTCCCGGCCGTTGATTATCGACTTCGGCCTCTGATCTCCGATCTCTAAACTTTAAATTTTCCTAGGTTCCCCAGTAGCCCCTTGATAATATTTATTGTTTAAGGGTTTAGGGCTTAGGATTTAGGGTTTACCTGTAGTCTCCATTGTAGTTCCTTTTTTTGGTTTAACCAAATCTATACTAAGGATCCCAAAGGGTAACCCCAAAAAGGAACCACAATGGAGACTATAGGTAAACTTTACATGTTTCTTATAAACCCTAAGCATTCAGACTCGGATGTGCAAGACTTGTCCCTGAAACTTACTACATGCACGTAGCCAAAACCACAAGGACCACAAGGGTAGGATGTCGGTCTTGGGATGGTTTGGGCTCGGATTTCGGGTCTGTGCTTTCGGCATTTCCTGGCGTTCGGGGCGGGGCTTCTTATTCTGAAGGGATACCTAATTAAGAGGGTTTAGGGTTTAGGGTTCATTAAGAGGGATGCTTCTTGTAATCAACTAAGACTATAGATATGACAGTATGCACGGTATGGTGAAGGTGGAGACGTCGAATATGGGGCCCTATGTTGGGCCGTGATAATGAAAGTAAGGCTCTGTGGTGTATCGTGATACTGCAACTTTTTTTACGACTCTCAGGATATCCTATCACTCGTGGCGCAGACCCCCTGAACCCTAGACCCTAAAGAATTTCAATGCGGGAGACTGTCGGGCGCCATTTCGAATCGCTGTTGCTTGGGGTCGCTTTCGACCTAAACTTCAACCCCAAGCGCCAAACTCTATAGTTTATGGTTCAGGGTTTAGGGTTTATGTCTAGGGTTTATGGTTAGGGTTCTAGGGTTGATGGTTCAGGGCTTTCTTAACAACTATTTAATCCGATCCCCCGCAACGTCTCAGAAATCCCCGAAGGCTCAGGGTTTATAGGGTTTAGGATAAATCCACACTCTCTACCCATAGGCTCCTAGGTAGTTCCTTTTTGTGGTTCATATTTAGAATCCTATAAGGTAATCCTAAAAAGGAACTACGAAGGAGCCTACGGGTAGAGCTTGCGCCTGGGGACCCTAAACTGAGAGGAAACGCCAAAAAAGCCAGATGATTGGCCAGCATTTCCACGTCCCCGGCCGAGAGTACCATTCCGTGCCCACATCGCTGAAGGACATTGCGCGGTAATATGGAGGCCGTAATAATTAGAGTAAGGTCTTGGGGTATAGTATGCTATAATTGTAACAAAGAACTCCCAAAATCATACAGGTAACTATTCAGGCCCCTATATCAGGGTTGTTGCGCCAGGTTTTATGGTTTAGGGCTTTCGGAGTTTCGGAAACCCTAGACCCTAAACCCTAAATCCTAGACTCTAAACCCTAAATCCTCACTAAACCCCAAACCGCCGGATTTCGAGCTTCAAGCTTCGAGAGTCTTGTTTCACAGTGCTTTTGGAGCCTGCTTCGAAACCCACTCCCGTAATGTAGAGGCCTTAAGAAGAGAGGTTTGGGGTCCTTTTATACTATTACCTTAATAAGGAACCCCAACAGTATCTATTGTAGGCTACTACATTGCCTGTGCTTCGTACTCGCCATCGAAACCCTGAGGTTTAGGGTTTAGGGGTCTAGGGGTTTAGGGGTCTAGGGGTTTAGGGGTTTAGGGTTTAGGGTTTAGGGTTTTTAGGGTGTAGGGTTTACGGGTTTAGGGGGTTAGGGGTTTAGGGTTTAGGGCTTCGCCTCTAAGGGTGCTGGTGCTTCTGTAGGTCGAGACTGTGCGTGGTCTACTGAGTCTACTTGGAATGAGCCAAAAGAGCCAAGGGACGGCTGCGGATGCTACGATAGATCGCAAAAGCGGGAAGACTAGGAGCTGCTGCACTAGCATGACCAGCAAGCTGGAAAGAAGCACCCCTACCCTCCTGATGCTGTCACTGGAAGGCGTTTTTGCCGAAGCTTCTCAAACTTGTAGCGAAAGCCGAACTCCAAACGAGCTATGTACAAACTTTGATAACTACCATCTCCTGCCAAGAAGCATCAGCAGCTCCCAAAACATTTAAAGCCCTATAAACCCTAAATACCTAAATCCCGCCATAAAAAAAAACTGAAGCCAAAATCCTGTTCCACGGCTTTCAGGCTCTATGCCGGCAGCAGCCAGCTGGAAAGCGACGCCGGCTTGAGAGGTCCCCCTAACTCTTTGAGAGGGAAGGCGCTGTTCACCAGGGCCTTTCACACCAGGGTGTGTACGAGTCCACGTGTTCGTGTGTGTTTGTGTGTGTGTGTGTCTCTGTGTGTCTCTGTGTGTGTGTGTGTGGGTGTGGGTGTGTGTGTGTGTCTGTGTGTGTGCGTGCATGTATGTATATGTATGTATGTGTATGTGTAAATGCAAATAAAGATAAATAAATATATATATATGTATATGTAGAATGTATACTATGTATACATGTGCTTGTGTGTGACAGTGGTTTAGCGGTGTAGGGCTTGTAGGGTCTTTTGGGTTCAAGAGACTGGGACTACCTCTTCACCCTATTGTCTTACTATATTACAACCACATTCAACCGGGTATTCAACAAAAACTCTGCTTCAAGAATGGGTCTAGCTAGAGATCCGAAACGCCCTAAACCCTAAAACCCTAAACCCTAAAGCCTAAACCCCCTAAAGCCTAAACCCCTAAAGCCTAAACCCCTAAACCCTAACCCCTAACCCCTAAACCCTAAACCCTGCCTGTAGGAAGGGTATCTCGGCCAGGAGAAGGAAGGCCTGCACCCTGGTCGCTGCATCCGCGTGCGTGAAGACCTTGCTTCCAGGCAGCAGCACCAGCGAGGTGTGAAAGATCCAGACCTGGAGGTTTACGGGGTTTAGGGGGGGTTTAGCGGGGGTTTAGGGGTTTTAGGGGTTTAGGGGTTTAGGGGTTAGGGGGTTTAGGGTTTTAGGGGGGGTTTAGGGGTTTAGGGGGTTTAGGGTTGGCGGGCTTCTTCGATCGACGGCTTCAGTGAGGTTCAGTCGAACTCTGCATGGCTCTGTCGGCTGCATAGCCGTTCTGACTGATTGCATGGGAAGATGCCTGAACCCTAAACCCCCCCAACAAAAACAAACACCTAAATCCTAAACCCCAAAGTCCTGAGCCCGAAACCCTCAAAGCCAAGAAGCCCTGAAACCTAAACCCTAAACCCTACCCCCCCCCCCCCGAAGTCCGAACCTCTAAAACACCTATACAAACCTCAAGAGCCAAGAAAGCGAAAACCTTCAAACCCGAAGGCCCCAACATCGGGGCCTGAGGAGTTTAGGGTTCAAGGGTTTAGGGTTTAGGGATTTTAGGGTTTAGGGGTTTAGGGTTTAGGGGTTTAGGGTTTAGGGTTTAGGGCTTAGGGTTTAGGGTCTAGCGGTTTAGGGTTTAGGGCTTAGTTTTAGGTTGTTTCCGGGCTTGTAGGACTACAGGGTGTAGGCTTTGTTTGGAGAGAGGATAGCCTTTCAGTACAGTCAAAAAAAATGGCATGAGGCATGATGCTTCTAACTACGTGTGCTTCCATAGGAAGCACTCTTAGCTGGAGGGGGCCCGGGGTTCCTTGTGGAGGTCTCCGGAGGAATCGAAGCTTAGGGTTCAAGTTCCGGATTAACGGTTTAGGCCTAGGACTTAAGTTTTAGGACTTCGGCATTCCGTCTAGGGCTTACCGGGTTTCAGCGTGGAGGCATAGGGTTTAAGCTTTAGGGTTTCGGGGTGTCGTTTAGGGATTAGGGGCCCTGGGTTGCATCCGAGAAACGACGAGGGTTTTCTGGATGAGGGACAAAAGGATGAGCAACTTGATCGATAGGAACTTCGAGGTCGTCTTGAAGCGGTGCAGCACATCGTGCGTGGCTCTGTACAACGCAAAGAGCGCTTGCAAACAACAGAACATGGAGATAGACTGCAGCAGCTGCATCAGCAGTTCCACTTGGAAAAGCCCTTCGAAATGCACTTGCCTCTGGTGGGTGTTGAAGTCAAGCAGGGTGGTGACGGACGCAGCTATCGGGGCTACATAGCAATACTGTTCGATCATGGCCCGCATTTTCTGAAGCGCAGTGCCGTTAAACACCGTGGTGCCATCACGGAAAGCACAGGGGAGGAGAGCTACTGCACAGCAGCAGGGGGGGACACACCACCGGCTCCTCCCGAACATTCCTTGAGGTTCCCGTTGTGCCAAGATCCGCACCGTCGTTTCGGGACCTCCCATAAGGTCGATAATGGTCAGCCCGAAGTAATGTAGTGCCAAAGCCTCCCAGATCTCCTGCACCAGCAACGTGCCCACAGCCAGCTCGGGGACTGCGACTTGAAACCAGCAGGAAGCGGCTACCACAAAAGGGAAGAGGTGCATCAAAATGTAATACTTGCGCCGCGGACTCACAGGAGCTAACATCAGCTCTCGCTGGTGGCTTAAACACAGCACCGTCGTACCAGCCAAAAGTATGGATGCCACAGCCAAGCCGAGCAAGTACCGTGCATGGTCTCTTCGATCACCGTGAACAATGATGTCCTCATTCGCCAGACATTTGATCAAAGTATTACTCAACAGACTTGTGAGCATGGAACAGGCGATCATCTTCTTATCAATACTCTGGCTGTTACTGCCACTGCTGCTGCTGCTGCTGCTGCTGCTGCTGCTGGTGATACTAACTACTTCTACTAGGGCCACAGGTGCGCCGCGATGCCTCCGTTGAGAGCCTTAAGGGGATTGCTGCGTAATTACAGGGTTATGTGAACCTGTTGCGGCCGGTCACATTTTGCAGAATTGATTTGGTAACTTAAGCCGCAAACCTGGCATGCGGGCTGTTGGATTTTCACAAGCAGCCCATTTTGCCATGTTTGCAAGACGTGCTTTCGGCAACATGAAGGCCTGTTTAAGGGATTTCATGCTTGACAGGCCCACGGTGCATGCACACCAGTACTGACAGTACTGATGTCCGTGCTAGCACTCCCGTCACCACACCACACTCGAAGCGACAGCAGTCGCAGTAAGAAGGAAACACACCCATTATCGTCGTCGTAGTCGTCGTCGTCAACGTCGTCTCCTAGTCGTAGTAGAAGTAGTAGAAGTGGTAGAGGTAGTAGGTAGTAGGTAGTAGGTAGTAGGTAGTAGGTAGTAGGTAGTAGGCAGAAGG
>CAJNJA010005226.1:0-17907 GCA_905231915.1 Symbiodinium necroappetens
GGGGTAAGTGTGAGCAACCAATGATAGATACCTTGCTTTGCTGTGCGGCCGCCAAATCTTCCACGGTGCTCAGCACCCAGTGACTGTAGTCTGTCTGCACGTGCATTGCTTGTGACCCACGAATTGACAAACATTTGTCACACTAGAGCAGAGCCATGACAAATGCGTTTGTTTCTTCTTGACGTCGATGCGCGATTTTATCGCGAGAGAGTTTTTTACAAAGACAGTATGGTGTGTGCAGACTCTGCAGACCCCGCACTACCCATCCAAGTGCGGAGCACCGTCACAGCTTAGAGCATCTTGCATCCTGGCCCAGTTAGTTCTGGTCATGGGCAAGCCCCTCCGGCGATCGACAGTTTCTTGATCCGGAACACAGGACACAACAGGAGGTGGCTTGCTAACCTGCTGTCATAGCGAAAGAGATAGTGATGACTTTGTTGTGTGCCGGTTTTGCTGGCCTGCGCCAGCCACGCTGAGTTCTCTTTCTCAGGTGTCTCTCTCTCGCAAAGACCAGGTACAAGAACGGGCGTATCTGCGTACATAGTACATTACGTAAGGATTGTCATTCTTTCATGTGCGGCTTTGTTTGACTCGTGGGACGGGCATTGGCGATGACTCGCAGGAGGCGTGAAGAATTAGTTTTCAGCCTGCACGGTGTCTTGTAGAAGAAGGCGGGCTGAAGGGAGCAGGTTCCCTGACGCTTGCCGTACGCGGTGAGCTTCGCTGAAGCATGGGATACACGTCAGCTGCCAGGCTGTAGAGACCAGAACATACTGTGCACTGATCGTCCCGTGCAAAAAACAGTTGCAGTGACCTGTGTGCACTTCGACTTGCTCGATGGCGGTGCACTTGTTCTTTCTGCGATCCTTCGATCTGCATTGCTCGTGTTTCTGCTCGAGAGCCCGAGCTGCAGTTCGCTAGCGGAGCGCCAGGAAAGGGTGATGGCCCTGGCCAGAGCTAGCTGTGCCTCTGATGATCCTTGAGCCTGTAACTGCAAGTGCGAAGCGTTCGGCCTCCCTGCCAGCGCAGCCAGCGCAGAGGCCGACCCCACGCAGTGTGAGCCCTTGCCCTTCTCTGCAGTACCCCTCGGTCCAGTTCTTCAAAGCTCCGAAGCCCCTCGAGCTGGCTCCTAGCGCTCTTAGCCTTGCCACGGCTGCTACAGACGGGACGCTGGGCGCCTGTGCCCGTCCATCTTCGCTACCCGATCCTGTTCCACTTCTGACTCACTCGACTCCTCGGATCGCTCAGGCTCCGGTGTTCGCTCCGGTACTCCCAGCTTTGGAGAGCAAGTTTCAGTTTCTGAAGAGCCCCACCCGAAGGGAAGCTGGACATCGGGACAACTCTGACCTGCAGGAGCTGGAACGACATGTGCTCGAACTGGTGGAAGGTCAGCACGGTCTGCACAGAGAGCTTCAGGCCTTAAAGCAGCAAGCAGCAGCTCAAAGTCGTGAGCTGGAGTCAATGCGTGCGCATGTTGGGCGTCCAAAGTTGCCACCAACACGCAGTCCGGATGTTCCTCTGCCTCTGTCGTTCCGTGATGGGAAGCCAGCTTCGGAAGCTCGAGCACGATCAGGGAGTCGAGCTCGGATAGCCAGTGCCCCGGGCGATCCGGTGGTAAATCCTGCGGCTTCAATGCCAAGCCGCAGTCAAAACTGGGATGACACTGTCGCAGATTGCTTGCTCTGTACGAAGTAGTCTATGAAACGAGCCGAAGCGAGATGCTGGAGAACATGTCATGAGTCTACTGATGTCTGCTGAGTCGAGTCTGGAGTTTGTCGTTCACTGCGAAGGAACACGACATCTTTTCAGAGACAGCAGCCTTGCAGAGCATGGAAAGATATCTCTCTGTCGTGCCTCGGCAAGGCCTCCAGCTTCCATTGGAGGTGAAGTATTGGACTCGCCAGCAGCTGGAAGTGTCTGGATCTAAGTGGGCCCCAAACATGAACAGGCTTCGTTGGGAGTCTCAACGGCAGGTTCGTCATGAGCGGTGGCGTTCTGCGGCCCAAGAACTGCTCGATGCCCGATGAGCGACTTCTGGCCCTTTGGCTTGCAAGTTGCGACTGACGTCTGACATCTTCTTGAAGAGTCTAAGTAGAGCTTCAAGCAACCAGTCGGATCTACAGTTCGTCGGGTATGGGTCGTGGCTCTTGTCTCGTTGTCTTCTGCACATCTCATGAGGCAAACGCGTCCATGAGCAAGGATGAGATTGTTCACTCCTTGGCCCAGGCTCGAACAGCCAGTCCAGAAGTACTTTCTGAAATCACCACCCCAGCGGCCAAGCGTACCTCAGCTCTGTCTAAGCATCCGCGAGATCGTGCGAAATTGTCGCGCTTGTCGTTGGATCAGTTGGGTCATGAGCAACACGGAGCAGTTCTCTGTGTATTGTGTGATTGTGCTTGTTGATGCGCAGCGATGACTCAGACCACAACTGGTAGCGACACTTTCTGCAAGAGGGCACAAGCTTTGCAAATCTTGATTTATGCGTTGATTCTCTTGCCTACCGCTTCGTTGTCGTCCTGTGCTATAGACGTGACTCGCCTGACAGGCCCTAGAAATAGAAAGCTCGACTCGTCAAGACGCAGCCTTTATCGCTGTGCTGCAGGCCGCGGAGTGGATCGCCAATGCAGATGCGCTGCTAATTGGCAGCGGCGCATGGCACTGAGGGTGAGCATGTGCGAGAATGAGCAACTAGCAACGGCGAACGTTTCGAGGCCGGGATGGGCGTGGACTCCGGGCTAGGTACTTTCCGTGGCGGAAAGAAAGGCCCGCGGCCCAGCATGCCAAATTGCCATGCCAGACAACTGAGGACTGAAATGTAAAGTGTCTTCCTAAGGTGTCTGGGATGGCCTGGAGGCAGTTGGTTTGGCATACGAGGTCTGAGATGTCCTCGGTCTCAGTCGCCACTCAGGGAACACAGAAGTCCCATCTGCCAGGAGATCTGCGAGCCACGATGGTTCGACGAGGTCTCAGCTTCAAGACACTTGGAGTCCTGCGCTGCCTCACGGCTACAAGCGTCTTTGCGCAAGAGTGGGTTCAGATGATGGGCTATTCTCACCAATTCCAGACTATATGTCGTAAGTTAACTCTTTTTTCGGTTCTGCATGTTCATAAGGGTCAACGGTTCACCTGCCGAGTTGCATCCCACATGGCTTCAAGCCTCCGATCGTCTTCGAACCTCCCTCCTCGAACGGAGCTCCTTTGCAGATGAAATGAACCGCCTCTTTCGCTTCATCCAATCCGATGGGCCCCTCACACGACGTTGTTCTCAGTAGATACACAATGTGAGCATCCACAAATTTCACGAACTGAGCTACTTCCCTTCCAGACGTGCGGCCTGCCGCATTCCAATCTCCACTGCTGCCTTTCCCCATCCCCACAACAGTAATTCGCAATTTTCGTGAGACCTCCGGCGATGCGCGATTGGCCTGGGGCTTCTGGAACCATTGCTACCGCGCATACCAGGACAGCCCGGTGCCTGTGAATGTGGTGAGCAAGTTGCCGCCTTGCAGAGGAGACCAAACCACACTCGGGTTACGGTGCCCTGAAGCAGCTCGGTGCGGCTCTTGGCCACCAGCATGTCCACCCTTGTTACAGGACACGACTGTAGAGGGTTCGACGAGAAGCGATTCATAACTCCGTCCAGATGGTATCGCAGCCGCTGAGTATCTACTGAAGTGGGAAACCGGGAACGGAAATTGACCTAGAAAGCAGTCGCTGACTCGCATCGTCACAGCACACCACAGAGCATCAGAATGCTTTTGCAACTCTGTATCTCGCGGTTTGATCCTGCAAGATGAGGTCTCCATGCAGACTCAAACCCTGGCTAGCCCTACAAACTAGCAAGTCTTTGTGGCAGCCAGCAGCAACATCTTTGCAGCCATGCCAATCTCCGGGCTGCTAAGTGCTGCGGCACTTGGTGGTGTGGGCCAGACAATATGGCAATACAACCGAGAGCGACTTGGACCAACTTGTGGGCAGAGGTTTTGTCAGGACCCCTGCACCCTCAGACAGTTCAGTGGAGATGACACTGGAGCAGGCCATGTGCTGTGCTGCCAACATCACTCTAGGTTTGATCGTTTCTAAGGAACTACATGTTTGATGTCCCTTTACGACAAGCGCGTGAGTTCCAAGTGCAGAACGTGAATCTTGCACGCAGCCTGGCGAATTTCGGAGGTCTCGATTGACTGTAGTTCTTCGTGTCCAGGAACATCAGCTCCCAGCTCATGTTTGAGAGACAGATGCCTTTTTTGAGCGTCTGCCGTGCTACTTCCTCTTCTGACTGCTGCTGAGCCGTTGCGGCTGCTTCTGTTGCCGCAGCGCATCGTATGCAACGGAATGTTTAGGTGTCCAGAATAGTCAAGCATCACCGGCAGATTCAAGCGACTTTCGAGTTCAAGGTTTTGCCCTATTCCGAGAAGACATCCGCGACCTTGCAGCTTTGACGACTGACAAGGTCCAGGTTTTTGAGAGCAAGATGGCGAAAACCTGATTTCCTTCTGTGGCAGGTGGCGAACCTGCTGATCGTCAACACCCTCAAGGCTGTTCGAACTTGGGGCATTGGACAAGTCACATTGGTTTTGAGCTTGCCTCAGTTGCTCTTGCATCGACGGCAGGTTGGTTTTATTGTCGCCTGGCCAACTTTGGAAGCGTTGAACTTTGTCTTTGTTGGCTGTGAAGGGATATGTGCATGTCTGTCGCCAATCTGGCTGCATTGCTGTCGTGGTCAACTGCTCAGCCTATAATCGCACCTCTGGGAAATCTCCTGCGATATCGTCCAGGTGTTTGCTGTGCTGTTACCCCGAGCTTGGCATGCGCGTGACAGCTTTTCGTTGGGAAACTAAATGAACTCACTGGTCCTGTCGGGTTTTGTTCGGGGATCAAAATTGCTCTGTGTGGGCAAAGACAAAGGGTCGGAGATCTCTTGCTTGGTGAACTTCCATTCTCATCATCGCCTCGTCAGCAGTAGCAGTACGACAACATGGTGATAGACAGTTTTTCCTCATGTCGTCTACATGGCATTACCTCGACCACAAGCCATATCCAGGTAGCACTGTATTTCAATTTCGACCGCACCGACAGCGGATTCCAAGAACGGACCTATCAGGAGGATCAGCTCGCTGTGCTTCTGCACCTTGGAAAGTTACGAAGGGGGCAATCCGACGTGTTTTTGTCATACCTTGTGCGGCAAGCTTTGTCCTTCAATGTCCTTCACTGAGGGGAATGACCCTCTTGACATCATTTTTTTTCCTGATGACCTCGATGCCTGGATGCAGACATGGGGTTGCATTCGGTGTGGAGTGCTCCTCAGCTCCTCGCTGCCCAACTGCCATGTCTGATTCCAACGCTCTTCACAGTGATTAGAGTACTACAACCTGCAGTCCAGTAAGCCGTGCGGCCAGTGTGGTGCCCAGGATATGGTTCGCCATGCACGCGCTGCAGCTGGCTCAAGCTATCACAACCAAGCCTCTTGGTGGTGAACTCGTACAGACACCATCAAACTGCGCTCCGCAGTTCCGTGTTGTTCCGTGCCCAGGCTGCTGGTGCAGGTCGTGCGCATTCCCATGCCATCTGAGAACGAGATAGCCAAGGTTGGCCAGGGCTAAGAGACTTCTGCAACAGTGCCCTCATGTGTCGTTAAGTGAAGCTCTAAAGACAGACCTGACAGAAAATCGGCACGTATGGGAACATTTCGGATCAGGACTGCAGGACGACAGCGACAGGACAGCAATAAGAGGATAGCGGCAAGGACCAGCAGGACAAGATCACTTTGGTGTTAGACGGACAAGTGCCGACACGTGGCGTAAATGAGCAGCCAGGTGAGGTGTCAGGAAGGCAAGAGCACAGGAATGTTCCTTTAAGAAGCAGTAATGACTTATGATGTATGGACTTGGGTTGGAATGCTTAGCCAGATGAGTTGCCCGATAGGAGCCACTTTTACCATTGCTCTTGCAGTGCAACAAACCTCCCGTGAGACATCCGCAGCGTGATTTTGTGCTCCATTCTTGCTGGCCGGCGTTTTTCTGTTGTTGAAACAAACAAGATTTCCCTGAACTTCAAGAGGCAGGATCTAACTGCCTCATAACTATCATAACCTCCTTCATGATGCATGGGCGCGTGTGCTTGCTCACTTAGACCTTTTGTCATAGGGCCAAGGCTGCGAAGAAACTTGGACTCAAGTGGTGGCTGGGCCAGTTTGCCTCACAGTGCAGGACCACGGGGACAGGGTCTAGGTGCGTAGCACCCGCTGAATCATTGGCTCGATGAGCATTTCTGCATGAACAAAATACATGCCCGCGGGGCTTCTCCGCCGATGGATCCATCTTCCCAGCTCGGTGATCGGGCTGGTTGCTGTCTGATGGATGCTTTGCGATCTTTTCCGATCGGCGATCCCTGATGTGATTTCGATCGATGGTCTGTGGCCGACTCCATGTTCGGGTTGCAGGATGCCGGAGGGCTGCGACTGTATGGCTTGTCAGCGAACTTTGTGAGCGGTCTAGATCGGTTGGGACTGTATGACATCTGATACTGCAGTTTGTAGACCATGTCAAAATGAAAAGGCAGAGTATCATGGCCATAATTTTGAATGAGCTCAGGGCAAGTATCATACATGATCATGTTACAAGGCCACAGAGGACTACTATTAGCCCCATGGGCTCAAGCATGCCCCAAAGTTTTGGCACGAAGATGTGTAGTTTCTTGGCGAAACGCGCGCGCGTCCGCGCAGTTGGCATAGAGGCTCTGAGAATCTCTGAGATTCCACCAGCTTTGTGTGAGCCTTCTTTCGCCTGATGTGGTTCTGTCATGAATGTGGGTTACAGACACCGTTCACCTTTGTATGGATGTACGAATGTACTGTAATAGATCATTTGCTTGACAATCCTTGTATAGATGCCAAACTTGAGTGTCACAAACCTGGACTTTTGGGCGCAGCTCGTATGCTTGACCTTTGCCGGAAAGCCAGCACCAGTGCCGGGTCAGTCACCTTTGTCACTCTGGGGTTTGTAGCCAAAGTACTTCATGATGATTTTGTGCTGACTTTCAGATTTCGCGATATCGAAACCAAAACTTCTGGGTTTCACTCGCAACTGCGACTGCAGTGTATTTTAATAACATCAAGCGTGAATAACATGTGTCATGTAGATCGCTGTGCTGACTTCCGATGGTCCTAGCAGTACTCAGTAATTCTGCTTATGCCACCAGTATTGCTATATTGATCGTTGCAGGCCACTGCGCTCACTGCGCTTCTGTATAATGCAATGATTCGCAAATTTCTTACGAGGAGCAGCAAGCAGGAACAACTGCTTGGGTTGACAAGAAAAGGTATTTTGCTAGCACGCACAGGTTTGGGCTTTTGGGGAGGATGGCTAAGAAAGTGGTCATCATTGACTGTTTGTCGTCCTGTTCGGCAGCCTGTGCTTCTTTGGAGACAGCATTGGCAGGCATCCACCGAGGGAAAAGATTTCGAGCTGAACTTTCGCGAGGCCTCTAGAAGTCTCGAGTCGTCATCGTTCGCTGTCAGTTTTGTACCTTTATGAAGCAATGTACCTGTGCACGTCGTGAAGAGCTTGCTTTGTCGCAGCTTCTGGATGTCAACGTGAATTCACCGGCCACAAAGGCGCTCCGACTGCCGTTCGTTCGTCCTGCGGCGCTCAACAAGGCAACGGTTGAAACGAAAACTGTGGTACCGAGAAGATTCGTGCTGCGGCGCTTCAGGACACTCTGCGGGATCAAATGAAGGATGTCGGCCGTCAGTTGCCGCAGCCGCTTGAATTGCACAGGAGATTTTCTGCACTCTCGAAGCCAGGCATGGCACCTGCACCAAGGTTGGCCGAAGAGATGAACCGGGAAGACTCCAGGCAGAGACGTAGCCTTGAACACTTTATCCATGGTAGGACTGCTGAGAGCTGAGGTCATGGTTGACACGAGTGTTAGTAATAAGTTGTGATCGCTTTAGCGCGCGTTGATTTGCTAAGTTGCTGCTAACAAATGCTTGTCAGAACTTGGCAGCTTTCTGACCTTGCAGGCTGTCAAACGACACCCGTGCGGCCAGCCCGGCGGCGGCTCAATCTCCGACAGATTCCAAAGGCCCTGGTTTCCTAGTTCTGCTGTACGCGTCTGTGTAAATTCGCCGAAGGCAGCCCGTTGCTGCAGACGACGAGACCCCTCAACATGGAAGTTTCGATGCAGGATTGGGCATGAGGGGGCAGTGGTGGAGTGCTGCAGCTTCCGAATCGAAACCGACTTCTCGTGCTTTCGCCATCTTTTACCCTGCAGGAGCTACTGCACTGTCTGCCTTCTCACGCTCAGGGAGCCTTCTCCGAGATGGAGCCGCAACTTGGAGTGGACGGCTTCAGTCCTCTGCCTCTCCGAGGTCAAGCAGGGCTTCAAACTGCCTCCCTCTTGCCAAGGCATCTAAAGCTACTTTGCTTAGTGGCATCCGCCTGGCAGCCTTTTGCATCGTGGCCGCATGTCCTTCAGAATATGTGGTGGCATGTGGCATCGAGCAAAACGCCTGCTGCATCTTGGTGCACGTGCTCCGATGAAAGGAACGCATGTCCTGTCTTGGATTTTTTTCGATGGCGCATGATGGCGCCGAGATGGTGCAATTGATTCTCACCACAACCAAGGATCTGTATAGCCGGGTTACTACGGACGCTTAGCTGTTTTAAGGTATTGTCTTTTGTCCCCATGGCGGCTGAACTCCTAGTTGGTCAGGTCCTTGGGTCTTCCTGTCTGTTCAGTGGCCTAGCATATTTCTCCTTGCGCCTCGGCTGCAGGATGATTGGTAGACCAGGACCAAAAGAAGATAACTTAAGATAACCCTCTTTGGAGGTACTACAACAAGTTTGACGTCGACGGAAGCAGCAGCATGCCCACGGAGGCTGGGGGAGACCCACCTTCGCGCAGTTGCCGCATGGGTTGCCGGAGCCAGGCTTGGTGCAGCTTTCTGTTTATGTCGACATTGGCTTGGTGGAACCTGACCATCGAGATTGCAGGCCCAGTGCTCACATGGGCGATGGGGTCGTGATAGGGTCGTGACGGTGGGGAGTGAGGTAGCAAGCTCGACCTTTTCGTTGCTGCGCTGCTAATTCTCGTTGGTCCGACGCTGTGGCCTTGGCCTGAGCGCCCTCTGGGCCCCGCCGCGCTGGGGTTGCAGAGCAGGATGACGTCTGCCTCTTCTGAATAATCGGTGAGCTCAGGGTGGCCTCGAACAAGCCGACGCTACACGCCAGTGTGATGCAGCATTTCGGCTACCCAGTGTTGGTGACCATCCAGGCCCTGTGCAACCGGGTCGCACCGATTCCAGAACATTCCAAGACGTTCCAAGATCCATGAGAGGCCTCCTGGATTTGCTTCTTGGGCATCCGGGCCTTCACGTGTGGTGGGGTGACTTGACGAGAGTCTCCCCGGGCACAGCACATCGCCTTGTTTGCTGCGTTGAGGAGTGGCCTCACTTTTTCACGAGCACCCGCTACCTGAACGTTGTCCACAAGCAACGGGGTCCCATCGAAATCCCCGTGGACATCGCACGGAAGGCTCCTTTCTGCTTTTGGCACCGCTGCTGGAAACACAGCTGGCTCGAGGTGCATGAAGACGAGGATACTTCCACGGAGTCATCTGTCAATTTCAAGGACCTGCTACGTCCCGCCCTTCGGACATCTGTGCAGCTCCCAATCGCTCCCAGGATTCGCAGCATGCCATGGCCTTGGCACAGCCCCTGATCGATGTCTTAAGCCTCTTGTCTTGCAAGAAGCGGTGGTTTGCATAGAGATGCTTTCTGACAAGAATCGCTGCAGGTTGTATCGGCGATCTGCCTCAGTCCTCCTCTTCCCGTGCAGCTGTGTTCCAGGCCATGGAGATGTCAGCACTGCTCTGATCAGATCAGTCAGATCATGCGTAATGTTTCGTACAGGCTAGAGACTGGCTGAGAGAGGCCGCGCGTCTGGGCCTCAGAGTACAACGTCGCTCGTGGAAATCTGAAAACCCGACCGAATTCGAGGTGCTGCTGGTGTGTTGCGCACGTCTCTGATGGTCAAGGGGTTTTGGATCTACCTGCCAATGACGGGGCTGGACAACGAGGAACGCTCTAAGTCTAAGTGCAGTGGCATCTAATGTCTGCGCAGACTTTTGAGCTGATTTTGTGCAGGGTGCTGTGCCTCACTGGGTGGATATTCACAGCATTGACTACCCGAGTCTTGGCAGTTTGGTTCTCCATCCATGTGCTGAGCGGTTCATCGATGCTAAGGGAGAACTGCAAGGATGAGTCTCAGTTGCACACGAGATTCCAACCGAGACTGACTGCTCAAGCTGCCTTGCGTTTTCATTAGTGGTAGATGTGCATGTCTGTGTGTTTGGGTTGTGACATATCTTTATATGAGCATAAAGTTGGCCTGCCTGTCTAGGCGACGGAAGCATTTATGCTGCCGGAGCTGCTCCAAGCTGCAGACCTGGCTGCGGAGACCCTGCACGCACAAGCCGTGCGCTGGACCGCCGAGAGCTGAGACCTGCTAAGGTGAACCGGTCTAGCAGAATCCAGGAAGTAAGGAACCCGGATAGCAATTGCTATATGTGAAACCCATAGCGATGAAGTAGCACCGAAAGAAACAACAACAGGAAAGGCACCGAACTGTTATTGGATCAGGAGTACAAGTAGCAGCAGCGGCCGCAGTAGTACCTGCAGTCTGTAGTAGCAGCATTACGTTCGAGTGGAAGCGTGAACAGCATCCTTGTCTGTCCCGTCATCGGCCTTGCGCAGGTGCATGACATGCTCAGGCTTGCATCCTACGGAGGCACGCTGCAGTGTGACATTGTTACTGGTCTGTGGCTTTGTGTCGATTGCAGTACAGCTGTCCTCGCATAATTAGTGCATCTCCGCGAAGTGTGCGAGAAGCGTTCGACAAGAAATGAAGCCCCAGCCACCAACTCGTCCTGTACACCACTGATTTTCAAAGTGTTGTCAGCTGTGGCTTGAGAAACTATGTGCTGGGCAGTTGCTTTCCGGCATGATTCTTCCCATGCCAGTTGTGACTCCAGGAGAACCAGTCACAGGCGTGAACAGCTTCCTCTTTCAGTTCGAGAACATCTCGGACAGTGCTTGACTATTCATCTCAGTTCCTAAAGATGTTGCACATTGGGCAAGGAGGAATGCCCAGAGCTAGCCTATTGTCGCTCGGTCCTGCTGCAGGAACGGATGCGAACTTTCGTGCCTTCTGCGGACTATCTCTTCAAAGTTGCAATGGCTCTTCAGCTGGTACAGTCCATTCGGCCACAGATCGGATTGTCCACCGCGTTCCTCTGTACTCAGACAGACACGAAGATGCATTCTGCACTCAGGGCTTGGTGTCACTGTTTTGGATCATGGCCCCTTAACTGCAGGCCAAGTGAACCGCCGTTTGCCGTGTTCGCGAAGTGTCTACCAATTTGCAAGCTTTTGGAGAGTGGGAATCCTTGTATGGCACTTCATGCTGAATAACTGTTCGAAGATTCTTACTTCTCGGCCTTTCTCAATTAACATGGCGATGTCTTCCCAGGTTTGGGTATGGTCCATCATGGCCGCCACGGAACTATTCCGGAAAGTCTCCCTGAGCGGCACGATGCAGCCCTTCGCCCTGGACACTCCGCACGCATCTGAGTGGAGCCGGTGAACCCTTGGAGGATCCGCTTGCCGACTATTCTGCCCAGCCCCCCACAGGTGGCGCACGGTGACTTCTTTCGGTTGCACACTGGAAGGAGCAAAGAGAAAGCACTTGACTTAGATTCGCAACAGCTCCCTGGAACAGGAGAGCACTACGTCGTGACAGATTCCGTCGTCGTTCAGATCCTGTCAGAGGCCGGGCGAAGATGATCAAAACTCTTCCAGGAACATGTACTTTGCGCCAGGAGGGAAGGGTCTGGCTCCAGTTCGGTGCTTGTGATGGTGACCCGATCCTTGCCGTGGATTTTGGCCAGCAGGGCGAAGTGGTCGCCACCTGCGAGCTGCTCGGACCACTCGGTGAGAGTCAACGCGACCAAAGGGCCAACGTGTGAGAAGTGTCCACTCTAAACCCCGCTTCATCCCCGATCGCCTTCAAGGAGAGGCATCCAAGCTACCTGGCTGTCCGGTGCGAAGGCCGTGTGTGACATTCCTCCTTTTTTCGGACTGGCACGGCACGAAGCTCGAGAACTCAGCTCGGAGTCGTTGCTTATATTTTGGCGAGTTAATATGAGTGAATCTCAGAGTGTGGAATTCCTCAGGGCCCGAAGCAGAAAATCCATACGCATGAGGCATGCTTGAAGACAAACATACATCGTGCAGCTCCGGAGAACAAACACGCACAGGCGAATTGACTGTCGTTCACACGCCTCGCATAGATCGATGTTTCCTGGCAGCTATTAATGCTCCAGTGTCGCAGCTTCCTGTCCTGCCGTCGTACTACCTAGTACTACCTAGGACCACGCCTGCTAGTGACATTCCAAACACCGCGAACGCGGGATTCTACTGCTTCAGCCAGCTATGAATCAATGCGCCGATATGAATCTACCTGCCGATAATGCCCAAGCAATACATCACATGAATCTTTTCTCAAGAAGCAACTCTATGCATTCTTGTTTTTTGGTCAAGATTGTCTAGTTTTGCACGTGTGCAAAGAGTGACAAGCATTACGCAGGTCTTGAGAGTACAGTTTTCTGTTCGACTTTAAGTCAGTTTTCTGCAGTTCGGAAGTTCGAAGAAGCACCTTGGGCAGCCGAGCTCCGAGGCCGGAGTGTTCAAGAGCTTTTTTGCTTAGCTTCGGTTCGCCGCCATGTCTTGGAACGTCGAAGGGCAGGCAGGCAAGCAGGCAAGCAGGCAAGCAGGCAAGCAGGCAAGCAGGCAAGCAGGCAAATAGGCAAGCAAGCACAGACAAATAGACAGGCAGACAGGCAGATAGACAGACGGGCAGACGGGCAGGCGGGCAGACGGGCAGATAGGCAAGCAAGCAGATAAGCAGGCCAGGGCTCCTCGAGCGGAGATGACCTTTGGTCCGTTTTGGTTACCGTGGCCGAGGCAGAGATGGAGCGGATCGAGTGTTACATGGTTCGCTTGCAAGACTCTGACCTGCAGAAGATCAGGGCCGCAGCAACCGCAGCACTGGTCGCTTCTTCGAGGACCCAGGCAGCCGAGGCGGACGTCCACAAGGCCCTCTACCACTATGGCCGCACCTCGAACTCCTGGGTGAGATGCCACGGTCGCAAAGCCCCCTGGTCTTCCCGTGGGTGCAGTCTCCAAGAAGGCCAGCAAAGTGGTCGCGCAGAACACTGGGCCCCAGTTCGCGAAAGACACGGCATCGACAACAGCCGCCGCTGCCAAGGCCATGTCCGCCAAGCCGGTGCCGGTGAAGCCTCTTCCGGTAGACTAAGTAAGGGACCACAGGTTCGCAAGCTCCAGGCCCAGGTGCTACCACAACAGCCCCAGCGAAGAAAACGACGCCGGTGAAGTGTCTGCCGCAGGCCCCTGCCCACCGTTCGGTGCCAACTCTAGGTCGCCACGACACAACAGCAGCCAGAGGGAGCCGCAACGTCGTCGGGGTCAGCAGCCACTGGTTCGCAGAACCCCGCCGGCGAGGCACCGGCCGACAACGGCCCAGAGCCTGGGCCACCTGGGCCGCGCGACCCACCACAGTTCGCGCCGCCACTAAGGTACTCCCAATGGCCGCAGGCAGATGAAGGAGGACACGAGTTCGCAGATGCTCCTCCGGACTACCGCGACACGACTGCCACGTAGGTCGCGACCATGGATTGAGGGTTCGCTTTTGGGGGGTTGTTTTTTCGGGTTTTCGGACAGGGGGGGGGGGGGGGGNNGGGTAACTAGATGGTCGTGGCCTACGTTCGCCCCGTCGGCTGTACAGCCTTTCTCTCTTCCCCCTTCGTGTTCGCAGAGCCGCGTCGTGCTCGCAAAAAGAGTGTCCTCGAGTGCAGTACTGCAGTTCGTTTGCGCAGCACCTGACATATTTCGCTAGAGTCTGGTTACATGTCCGCAGTGCACAGTTGCTTGTTCAGTCGGCAAGGAAGATCCCCGCATTCGTGGAAGGAAATTTTGGTCCGTTGCCGGTTCGGTTTTGTGCATAATTTGACGACGCGTTCGGCAGGCTTCAGTTAAAAAGTGCCGAAGGAATGACAGCAGTTCGGTGCGAATTGTTTTCGCTTTGGAGCGTCCGCAGTTAGGGCAGTACTGCCCGTGCAAGGTCGCAAGCTTAGATTTTAGCCGTGTTGCACGTTCCGTGTGACGTCGACCGTGGTTCTTTCGCGAGTCTGGTCGCAGTTCTTCAATCGACGGGCAATGCCTCGTTTGTTCGCAAGCTGAGTTCTAATGGGATCAAGTCTGCAAAGGACCTGGAGAATGCATCCAGGCCGCGCGTCCGCGAGTTGATCGGAGACGTGGCGATGGACCGCCTTTTTCAGTTTCAGCCAGTTCGTGCTCAGGTCCGCCGTGACATCTATGCTCGAGGTTCGCTGCAGCGGATAGGTCTGGCGCCAGGACCGGACAACGATCACATAATCATCGACCTGCAGAAGGCTGATCGCGAATTTCTCCAGGACCGTTTCGCTAGATCGTCACAAGCGCCCCGTGAGAGTCGCTGGGCTACGTGGACAATTATGGCCGAAATAAGGCGACAGATGGCCCCGCTGCCGGTCACTGTCGAGCTGATTTTCGCGATAGGCTCACTCATGAAAGCTGGGCGTTATCGCTCAGCCGCCCCATCGTGCAGAAGGACTTCCTCTCTTTGGTCGCTGAAGCATATAGAGACCTCGAAGTGCCAGTTCCGCTTCGTGTTCGGGAACCGTTCGCGACGGCAGTCACTGCAGTCTGGTTCCTCCTTCGAGGGATTGAGGTCGCGGGGGTCACCGGAGCGGACCTTCGCTTCAACCGAGCCGAGAGGTCAGTCACCGTTCGCCTTCCTGTCAGCAAGACCGACCTAGAGGGGAAGGGCTGTGAGAGACGCCATGTGTGCGTTTGTTCGCTGGAGCATGATCAGGGTTGTCCGCATTCTGGCGACTTGGCCACGATGTTTACGGCTCTGCAGAAGTGCAATTGCAGCTCGGGCAGACATCCACTGTGCGTTTTCCACGCTTTGCTGGAACTCGTAGTTCGCAGGCGGAAGCAGGGGTCGTACGACCCGTCGCACCCGCTGTTCGGAGAAGGTCAGGTCGCTGTGACCCAGAGACAGTTGACTCAGCTGGCGCGGGTGTGCGCTGTTGTGTTGCAACGTGAGACCCTATCCGAGTGGAGTGCTTCTGCGTTGGATAAGTGGTCGCAGCATTGTTTTCGTGTCGCTGGTACACAGCTGTTCGCTCGCGCAGGAATCTCCCTCGCGGTCATTCAGGTGATAGGAAGATGGGGATCGATGGCTGTGATGTGCTATGTGCAAGATGCCATTTTCGTTCCAGACAGAGCTGCGCTTCAGGTTCGCTCAGCCTTAACCGCGGCCCCGCACTCAGACCCTTCGTCCAGTTCGCACAATGGTGCGGGCCAAATTGTGAATAGCGCGGAGATGGACTCTGTATATCGCAGAGTGGTCGCGGAGTGTTGGCAGAGCCGGGCAGTTTTCGTCCACAACATGCGAACCAAGTTCGCCCACAAGCCCTGCGAGAATGAACAGGCTTTGCAAAGCTTTGATTGGGTATCGGTGTGCGGCCGTTGGCGCTACGGTTCGTGTAACCATCTACGGCACCCTTCCGTTTTGCCAGGTTTCGCCAAGTGCACTAAGTGCTCTCCTGAAGCACAGCAGCTAGCAGCTCCTTCTAGCGAAGAGTCCGGCGAGTCAGGCAGCGACTGACGGCTTCACTGGCTGGCGCTCTCCCGAAGCTTGAGGACCTGTCCGTGTCCTCGGGTCTCGACAAGCAGGTCATTGTTTTCCTCCGCGACAAAGGGATCACGAGCTCCGGAATTGTTGTGTCACATGTTCGCCGACCGCACCAAGATCGTGAAGACCCTGGAACCACTGAAGCTCGGAGCGAAGATCGGGGACGTCCAGATCAAGCTTGACGATGTGGTCCTCGACGTGGCGGCCGCGGTCTTGGAGCACATGGTCGACGCGCACATGTCCACAGCTACCGTGCCTCCTGGTTCGCAGACTCAGGCCACGCCGCTCACCCCTGCGGCAGTCGACTCTCAGAAAGCCACCAAACAACTCCCCAAGTAAGGATTACTGGGCCAAGCGCATCAAGGAGTACGAGTCCGCGCAGATCGAAGTATCGAAGGTCCCAACCGAAGCTTCCCTGTCCACCTGGGCGCGGAAGAGACTCTCGCGAGGATGGTCTGCGAGAACGAGACCTCGCGGCTCTTCAGTCCGGTGAAGTTGGGCGAGATCATTTCCCCGAGAAACTTCACCCGAAGTCGCCAGGCCAACCCGTGGGCCAAGTCCGACGCCAACTTCTCGGAGATCCTCAGCCTCGACGCTTCAGGTTCGCTTGTTCGCAAAGACAAGCGAGTGCCGGAGCCACAGAAGTCATTGACTATGATCGATGCCTTCGAGGCAGTTCGCTGGGCGATGGTGTTCGCACGGTGGGGAGAGGAGTTCGTCATCGGCCCATTCGTGGACTTCTTCATCAACCTTGTTCGCGACAGTCAGAGCAAGATACCACAGATCCGCGAGGTATGTGCAAGACCTCCTGGGATCTGGCCACCCGCGCGGATGGTTCGTTCCAGGGGGGCGTGACCAAGATCATCACGAGCACCGAGCGCCACGATGCGCTTGAGAGCTGGATGCCGCCCGACGGTAAGGGCAAAGGCAAGGACAACGATGGCAAAGGAAAATCCAAGGACGGCTTCGGCAAGGGCAAGTTTCGCACCCCGGCTCCAACGGCTTCTGCAAGTTCGGGTCATCGTGCAAGTTCAGCCATGCAACCGTCCGCATCAGCGCAGCAGACACAGAGTCAGCAAGCTCGGGGCGTCGGACAGCCGGGATCGGGCGACACCTGCGCCTGCGCAATCCGGCATCAATTTTGTTTTTCCCCCGCACCCCGCTATGTTTAGCCCGTCTACCCGCGAGTGCTTTTCGCAAGGGGCCGAGAAAGCTCCAACTCCAACAGCCCCCGCGCCCGGTTGTCCCCTAGGTTCGGTTTAGTCCCCGCCCCCCTAGGGTCTCAGGTAGGTCACAATTAAGTCAGGCAAGGTCGCACTGCTCTCCTTCTTTGACGGCATCGGGAGCACCCACCAGTCCTTGATGGTTTGCAGATCCGACCGGTCATTTCATGGTCGTGGGAGCTAGACGAGGATTCCACAAGGTCGTCCGCTCTCGACATCCCGACGTCATCCAGCAGGGCGACGCTTTGTCCGCAGACCCCGTGAAGGCAGCAAAGGCTCTCAAGGAACAGTGCGCAGAGTCTACGTTCGTTCTGGTTGCCTGTGCGCCGCCTTGCCCTGATTTTTCGCAGATCAAGGGCGACAAGGGCGCCGCAGGATCTGAGGGACAGAAGCTCGCGCAATGGATACACCAATGGTGGAGGCCCTTCCAGAAGGCTTGCAGTCTCAAGTTCGTGCTAATCCTCGAGAACGTTGTCATGGCAAGGGAAACCCAGGCGACCCTCGACGACTTGCTCGGAACGAGATCTTTCGTCTTTCGGACTCGTCAGTCGTCCTAGACTCTGGTGGTCGACTCACATAGAGCCGCCAGAACCGTCAACCACAGTCCCTCCCCAGGTCGCTTCAAGGAATGGCCCGCTGGAGACGTTGGAACCGCCAGTGGGAACTCGTGCCATCCAGTTCAAGGCTCCCGCGGCAGGTCGCAACTCAGTGCAGAAGTGGCAATTTCAGCGAGCAAGTCGAGAGCGGTTCTGTTCGTTTCCCGTGCCTCACGACCCCTTCTCCGACGCCACAAATTCGTCCTCCTCCTTCTAAGAGGAAGCGCGATGAGTCACCAGAGTGGTAGACCTGTCACCTGTGCCCGC
>CAJNJA010005227.1:0-17906 GCA_905231915.1 Symbiodinium necroappetens
GTGTGGGTGTGGGTGTGTGTGTGTAGGCTGGTAGTTAGGTAGCAGTAATGTATTCCGAAGTCGAGACGGCTGCCACAAAATGACCTAATGCTCAACGTAATCATGAACGTGTGCAGGTTGGGTTTACGGATCAGGATTACGCCGCGCTCGCGCGTAAACCATCAACGACTAAGGCACAACCCGACTAAATCCTCAAGGTCTTTCAAGCCGGAGCCTCCATCAGTCCCCCAAAAGCAGCACAACAGCAGGTCTTCTGCGACCGAGAATCCATCTGAGGTGAACCCGACTGGATCCCAGAGCCCCACGGGATCCTGCCTCAGGAACGGCTACTCCTTTCTTCCGGATTGCATGCTCTTCGATTCTGCTACGATAAAGGATATTATTATTCTTATTATTATCACTGCCCATTGCTGTCATGTGTGTATTTCTACTCGCGAGTCTACGATTGCTCTTGTGCTTTTTCATCTTGGCTGCCACTCCTGCACCAGTCCATGTTTGAGAGACTAACCATCCTTCTCACTGTCGCCAAGTTTTACATTCCATTGCTAGTGTCTCTATCCCGACTTATTCTTGCAAACGAACAGGAGACTGCGATTGTCGCTCCGCTCGCTGCCAAACCCAATCCTATTATTCTGGTTGTTGTGAGTCCGGGGCTGGCTCTTTCTTTGCAATGAAACGCTTCTCTGTCGTTTCCGTCCAAGCTGCACCCCGAGCTCGCTTTCAAAGGCTTTCAGAGCCACCTTGAAGGAACATTAGAGCAAGCAGCGGGGCGTCGGTACTGCTTAGGGCACTGTAGGCTCCATAGAGTAGATGAGTAGATAGGATCGCGGGGCGAGAAGAGGTCGGCCTTCGAGACTTGTTCTCACATGAGCTCATGTACTGATGATGGATGGTTGCCCTAAGGCCCTACGAATGTGATAAACAGAACGTCGGAAACCTTCAAGCTGAAAAGCCCCAAACCAACAACTGATCGTCGCATGGAATGACATGAAGCAATCCAAAAACATAGGAGCAGTTTATCTTCGCCGCCGCGATGAAGATCTCATCATTATCAGCTGCAGCAGCAGCAGAAACATCACCACCGTCAGAATCTTGCTCCCACGTCCATCTCCATGGGCAGTACCATCCACTGCCAACATCGTAGATAACTCGACATTGTCACAACCCTCATCATAGCTACGTTGATCACAAATCGTCATCAAACATGATCGTCAGGCGGTGCATCTGCTAAACGAGTGGGGCGTTTATACAGTTCTGGTCATGGAACATGACTTTCAAGCGGTGCCTGTGCCTAAACGATTTCGGGCTTAGCGTATCATGGTCTGGGATTGAGTTAGGGCCTTGTGTTGTTTTCGCCTTTCAAAACCGATCTAAGGGATCGGAACACACGATTTCAGGTCCAAAGTGCGTGATGTTGCGAGGGTTTTCGTACTTTTCAATCAGAGTAACTATGGCTCCAGAATCCTCGGATCACTGATCAGAAACCCAGCAAGTCTGTACCCGAACACACGAATGCGTCAGTCAAAAATCTTCCAATGCTGAAATCCCAAAAGGACCCTGCACTGCCCTTATAAAACGCTGTGAGACCACGACAATTCTCTAACCCTGAAGACGGAAACGAAGCCGGATCTCGGCAAGCAGCTCGTTTTGAGGAGCTGCTGAAGCCGACCTCCAGTGGTTGCCGGGTTCTGAAGACATCTGTTTAACAACTTTCTCAACGCCCAAAAGTTCTGTAACACCATAAGGCACCAAAAATTGGGTGCAGGTCTTTGTGCGTAAAACGGGGGGGGCTTACTATGAGTATGTTTGGGGACATTATACGGGTTTCTGTGAAAATGACAAAGGGCCTTCGGGACCTGAAATTGTAAGCTGTACGGTTCGGCATGCTTTGAGTTTCTGCTCCAGCGTTGGGGCACAATGGGCGTGCTGCGAGGCTTTTGGGCATTGTGTGTTGCGAGTGGAGGATTTAGGATGTTGGTGTGTAGGGCTCCGTTCGTTACAAGTCCTGTCTGCAAGATCCACACCCTGAACCACAAACCCGGCAGCACCTGCTGAGCTGGTCTGAGCTGTCGCGATGGCAGTTGTGATTGACGAGGCTTATGATGATGAGTGACAATGTGTCGCAGGCTGGGATGCAGCAGCGGGTTGTTGTCGACTACATCTGGCAATCTGTCCTTGTTTGGGACTCAGTTTGTAGAAATTTGAGGCTTTATCAGGCTTTATGATTCATGGATGGCCTTACGCTCCGGCGAAGCTTGTTGAAATTCTGTCTCCTTCAAACTCGATTCCTAAGTGCCACGACGCAGATACTCCAGAACCTACAGGCATGAAGCTCAACGTTCCCGAGTACCGACTTACATCCCTGACAGAACAAGCCCTTGGTCCCCAAGCTCCGAGAGGGAAACCACGAAACCTCGAAGCCCCTCGAGCCTGCATCCGCCAAAAACCCCGAAACCCTGAAAATCCCTGAAGCCCCAACCCTGCAAGGCTATACTCCCGCCAAAACTTGAAACCCCCAAAACCACGAAATCGCTGAGGAACTCGGCCTGCACGCGCTTGGACGCAGCAGTGCCCAAAGCAAGTGCCGTGGACGCAGCACCCAAGCCAATGCTCAGGGCCTTGCTGGGGCAGGGTACCGGTTTAGAGAGCTTCGAGGCTGTAGAGGTTCAGGGCTTTAGGGCTTAGGTTGAGCAAGGGAAGTCTTCATGCACAGAAGCTGTCTAAATCCAAAATAAGCCAGAGAGGGAAAATTGTGGGCATATCAGCATAGGAACGGACTTGATTGAGGGCACCAAGACTCCAGCTGAGTTATGTGACATGTATGTACAGACCTATGTGTATTGTATCTATGCTATGCATGCATGTAGAAATGCAAAGAGTTCGATAGATAGATAGATAGATAGATAGATAGATAGATACATAGATAGATAGATAGATAGATAGATAGATAGATAGAGAGATAGATAGCACAAGCAAGTACATCCCGGGGGCTACAGGACCCTGGACTTGTCGGCAATTAGCATGATCCCAAGAGTAAGGAAACACTTGTAGGTAATATCGTATACTAGCAACTGAAACCCTCACCCTACACCCTAATGCCTGGAGAATAACCCCGAAGCCCTAAACCCTGGAGTAAGACCCGGACGCTGCTGCTAGTGGCTCTGTCGGCCGTGGGGACTGAGACAGCCTGGCCGGTAAAAGCCCATGGAGGGCCACCCCAAACCCTGAAACTCTGAATCCTACCCTAGACCCTGGAGCTGTAAACTCTTAATTCCTTTTGGGCAGCGGTGGTGGGGTGACCAGGTTTGCGGCCCTTGGATGGCTTTAGGGCAGTACTGCAGCCGACTGCATGACTTCATGGGCTTCTTGAGGACTGAACGTCCCACCCCAGGTCCTTGCAAGCTTCGACCCTTACACCCTGAACAAAACATCATGGCTGCAAACCCTGCCATGTCAATGTTCACTTCAACCAGATACCTCAAAAGGGATCGCTCAACGAACATTTCCAACTCTGGGCTCAGCTCTCCGCCGGCCTCTCCGGCCCTAGTGGCTCGGAGGCTCCTCGTCTGCGCTGTAGGCGCCACGAAAGCTGTGCTACAAAGGGCGGCTGCACCTGATCAACACTGGGTTACACTGGCAGGCGAACAAAACCGCAGGAAGACATGACCCTTCTTGCCTCGATCATCCCTGTCACGGATCTCGTAGGTTTCGTGGACTTCTGGTGATGATTCCAGGAGCCAGGTGGCTCACCCCTGACCCGGAGCCTGAACTTTCCTCCAGCATCTTGGTATCCGAAATCCCGAGGCTCAGGTCAGTTGCGGAAAAGGCTTTAGGCGGGGCTCCCTATACTGTAAGGTATCCTTTTTTCTCCATCTTAGTACGTTAGTAGAAAGTACTCGCTCCCCAGAAAGGATGCTGACGTAGGACAGCCCAAAGATCATCGCCTGCAGCGCCCAGCGCCACAGTTGCTGTGCGGCCGGTGGAAGCCATCTGAGAGCTCGTGGTCTAGGGCTCAAGGCTTGTATTAGTATAAACAAATGAGTAGTGAGAATTCAACACTGTTGAGGGAACTGGTTCTTCACTGTGTGCGGTGAATTTTACCTAGGTCTGGAGGGTTTAATGTGGAGGGAGACTGATTTTGAGAATGCAAGTATATCTGACAGCCATAGAACATATAGCTTCGGTATCCAAGATGTCGCGCTTCCGTGTACCTCGAGATGAAGCAGTGGGGTGTGGTCCTTATCCCACACAGATTGGCGGTTCAGACTTCTGAGACAGAGTTCGTTCCAAGACCCCATGCGTCAAACAGCGCTCGCTGAAAATGGGCTGAATAATCGAACAGAAGTTCGAAATTAAGAAAGATTAGCATCCGTTGCCATGGTAATGTATCTCGAAATGAAAGCATTTCTGCATGGGTGACATGCTGCACGATGCAAAGCATGAGCGAATAAACAAAGCCACAAATAGATAGACTATGATAGACTCATAAAAGCCCATACCTATACAGACATACATACAAGCATTCACAGATTGTCACAAGGCATGGCTTAGCAAGCACTGCACAAAAGGTGTTGGAAAGCTCTGCAAAGTGAACACATATGCTCAGGCACGCTGGGCCACATCTGACAAGACTTGGCGGCTGCACGAATCGCGGAGGCCCGTCATAAACATAAACCAGGAACACGACCGTGCCCTCACAAACTCGGAACACCAGACTAATGAAATGAAACCTCCGCAGGGCTGGAAGGCTCAAGAACGAACGCTCGTAAAGTTGATGTCCAGACTTTAAGAACATCCCACTGGAACCACCCCATTCCCCGACATGCAGCTCAGTCTTAAAGCAGTCTTGGCCACCCGGCGGAAGCAAAGAAAGGAAAATGAAGATAAAAAAAGTTCTGTGCAAAGCTTGACAAGTCTTACGACGGGATGCCCCAGTCCTCAGCTCAGGGCTTTGGATATTCGCTGAGCTTCTTCAGAATATACAGGGGTTCTTTCGTTGGAGGGAATGTTGAAGACTGCGTTTTTGGTTGCCTTTTTCATGGGGGGTCCCCGACTTTCCCTAACTGCCCTTTGGCTTGTGGATCTTCGGCTTTTCCTGTCGGGCGTTGGGGGTTTCGGAACCTAAGCGGAATCTATTCCGAGGGTCAGGGGACTTAATTGGGTTTACAGTACAGCGAGATACATAGTAATCCTACTTCGGGTGTAGGAGGCGAACGCATGAGAACTTGGGCCAAGTCGTGATGCTACATGTGCCGCACCACTTTGGAACCTCCGGTTGTGTTTCAGAAACCTTGGAATTCCAGATGCACTTCAGGCTCCTAGAGGGCGGGATTGATTACTGTACGGGGCTTGGGGCGTACTCTAGGTTTGCGGAATTCAGGCGACACGATTTCGGCGAACATATTGGCTGCAACAGGACGACAATACAAAAAGCAAGGCCTCAATCACAACGCAGATCTTGCAGCTGAGCCCGGGGACATCCGTCTTGTTCAGACTAGTCAAAACTGGGGCAGGCTATGTTCCTTGCTCAAAACCTGGTTTCCAGCCCAGCACAGACCCCGACATAAAGGAGCGAAGCGGAACGTTCCAAAGTGAAGATCACTTTGGGGTAGTTGTAACACTACTCTGTCAAGGACCGCCAGAAGCAGGTTGCGATGTAATGATTTAATCCATTTCCCAGAGCCCAGGAAGTCGCGGTTTCGGGAAGTCATCTTGGCGGCAGGAGCGAAAAGGCTGGCACGTGACATCGTTTTGCGCTAGATACTCGGACATGGCAGACGATCCTCGTGATCAAACTCCGCTTGAAAAAAGACAGGAGTTCACACATATGTGGGGAAGACCAGCAAAAGGTGTCGGTACATTTCATGATAGAGTCGTCATAGTCATCTAAACGGCTACATGCACACACGCCGAATTCCTAGGCAGAGATCCGAAGCAAGCCCCGAGCCTAATCTGGAACCTTTGAACCCCAAGCTTTTCGCGGCTAAGTCGTGTAGACAAATAAAGCCTGAGGACCCGGCCCGAGTGCTTTGCACTTTGCAATGCTTCCCGGCTTGAGCAAGAGACCGCGAATGTTGAAACATCAACGTCATCGTCATCATCCACAGAAACATCATCATCATCATCATCATCACATATATATATATATCTCAGCATCACCACCACCACCATCATCATCTTGCTTTTATCACCATCACTGATATCATCATCGCAACATCATCATCTTCATCGTCAAAGCCGTACACTAGGAATAATCGCATCGGTAGCAGCAGCAGGAGCGGCGGCATCGGCAGCGGCGGCAGCAGCAGCAACAGCAAAAGGAGGAAGAGTAAGTACTAATAACTACTAGTAGTACGTTGTCGTCGTCACCGTGGCGATGACTGTCAAACCGATGATGACGTGGGTTGATTTGCTGTCGGTGACTGGGTGCGCATGTTTTCACTTAGCTTACGAATTCATGGTGGAAGCCTGCAGGTCGCGAGGATTGAGGAGGTCTTTAAGACACCCGAGAGCCTCGAGAAGTTCAGCACGTAGAACCGTGGGACCGGGGCCAGCTGATCATTTGGGGCTAAGGTAGGGGTTTTAATAATTAGAATAGGGTTTTGGGCGCCCCTTATTATAATTTATACCCCCAAACACTATTCTAAACTTTTAAGACCCCTATATTATGTCCGAAAGCAACATGGACAAGCCCAGAACACCAAAAGCAAACCGTGAAGCCCCGAGCCCCTGATGGGTCCAAACCCGACCCATCGTCCCACTTTTTTCGCGGATGCCCTACGCACCCCCGTCCGGCCACGGCAACCTCACAGCACTCAGAGATCAGCGATTTGGATGTTTCTTTGTACTGAGCTTCACCAGACTTGATAGGTTGATGTTGCAGGGCGATTTGAAACTGTCCAGGGGGCTGGGGGGGGGGAGTTGATGTTTAGTTTCCCGTGCTTGGGTGGAACTGTGGAACGACGCACTTGAAGAACAGGGTCACGGTCTTGCTGGAAATGAACCCTAAACCCTATACCCGATAGCTCACGCATCATGTGACAAGTTGCAAGCTCTTCAAACTAAGAGCAAGGCTTCCCGTGTCAAGCCTCTTCTTGACACCATACTCCCTCCCTTTTGTACAAAGCCAAAACACGTCTGGGCTAGAAGACCTTGTTCAGCCTTTTTCAGCCTTTGGCTTGCTAAAACAAAAACTTACGGAACAATGCTCCCACATGATGTGCGGTTTAGGGTGCTAGCGTTTCGGGGTTGCGGTTTCGGAGTTTAGGGCGTCTAAGATCTCCCGAAGTTGATGCAGGTCCTTCATGTACCCTTGATCCCCAACATCGGGTCCCCTTCCTCAAACACACTAGAAAAGCTCTTCCCAAACTTAAACGAAGTAAACCCTATACCCTCAAGCTTTTTAAGCCTAAATCCAAATGCAAGGCTTTTTGTGCCATCCGGCCACGCGTCGCCCTCGGCAGGCCCTTGAGGCTCGGGTTGAGGGTTTTAGGCTGCGTAAGCTGTTTAGGGTTTAGGGTTACTTCGGGTTCAAAACACCTGCAAACCGACGACATGAGGTTGCAGATCAATCAGCGAAACCGACCCCAGCCAACGTGTCTGTGCTTGAAAACTTCCCCCCCCCCCCGCCAAGGCAGACTCCAACCCAGGCAGCTCAGAAATCAGCTCCCCGGAAGCCGGAAACATCAGCCCTCAGAACCTCCCAGAAGACTTTCCCCCAAAAAAGGAATGGGCAGAAAAGATCCGACAAAAGCCAACTGAGAGATGCAAAACCAGAATACGGTGAGGAACCAGCATGGAAACGCAGCTCTAAAAGCCGAATATGGAGGGGGGAGAAACACGAACACAAGCTCTCCCATCCCGCCGGCGGCAAGCACCCAGTGGTCTCCTGCAACGGGACCAAAGCCCAGGGAGGGGGCGAACGGAAGAGAGAAGGGTTGGCCCTCGCAGGCGGGGTGCCCTGAGACACAGAAGTGTGACAAAAGATCACCGGCGAGAAAAAAAGGGATGAAAGCCCCCGACCAACGCAACAGTCAGGCATGTTTGTTGCTTTTATTAATTTTGCAGCAAAACATAGTCGTAAAGAAGGGATCACAGAGGAATGCTCTTATTTGCCGTTCAGGCCCCTATATTACCCCGGAGAGCGCCCTTAAACTTGGGTCCCATTGGCTCAGATCTCAGCCAGGAGGTCTTGGACCCCGCTGCTGTCCCCGCCGCTCGACTTGGATCCCCAAGAGACCACCGAGCCATCTGAGAGGATTGCAACCTGGGTTTGGCTTTTTTCTAATGGAGATTTGAGAGATGATCCCTGGTTTATCTGCCAAGAACTGAAATTGTTACGTCTACTGAGGGTTCAGGGCTCGATTGTTGCCTCAAGAGGTTTACCAACCGGACGTTCACAATACGCACTTGCCAGCATTCCTGCCTCAAATGACTCGCTAGTATAAACATCTCACACCCTGCAGCACATGATCTCAAGAGGGGCTTAAGGCTCTGTGTTTGAGCCAAATCAGGGGTTTCCTGGGGCCGCGTGCTGGATTCTCGAGTATGGACCCGGAGAGGAATCTGAAGACTCATGCAGCCACGGTGTCGCTCCCAAAAAGTTAAGATACCCAACCAAATACTGTGCTGATTGTTATGCCTTGTTAGTATCTCGAACAACCCGGATGTTTGACCTTCCAGAACCAAGCGGCAAAAGAATCGCTGGTAGACTGGACCTGGGTCACGTTTGTGAGCAGGTCCTGGACCGCGCTACTGTCGCCTCCCCATCTCTTGTCGCCCCAGGTGACAACCCTCCCATCTGAGCGGATGGCAGCAAAAGCAGCTCTCGTTGACTGAACCGCTCGGACATCCCTGAGTTGGTCTTGAACTCCGCTGCTGTCGCCCCCACAGTTTTCAGAGCCCCATGTGACCACCATTCCATCTGCGCGAATCGCAGCAAAGGCCCCCCTTTGCTTGGTGGCTTGGATGTGCTGCACATTGAACAGTTGGTCTTGCACAGCACTGCAGTCGCCGCCGAACAGGTGCTGCCCCCAAGCTGCGACTGAGCCATCGGCCATGATCGCAGCAAAGGCCTCGGCGTTGGCCTGAACCTGCACCACGTTTTGGAGCTTCTCCTGCACTTTGGAGCAGTCACCCCCGTGAGTCTTGTTGCCCCAAGTGACAAGCTGCCCGTCTGCACAGATGGCCGCAAAGGCCCAGCTGGTAGCCTGAATCTGAGTCACATTCCTCAGCTGATCCTGGACTGCGCTGCTGTCGCCTCCGTCACCACCCCATGTGACCACTGATCCATCTGCTCTTAAGGCTGCAAAACCCGAGCGTGTCTTCTGAATCGAGCGCACGTCGTGGAGCTGGTCTTGAACTCCACTGCTGTCACCACCCTTGCTCCCTTGTCCCCACGTCACAACGGTCCCATCGGCTCGAATAGCCGCGAAAGCACACTCGGCGGCCTGAATTTGCTGCACATCACGGAGCTGCTCTTGAACTTCACTGATATCGGCTCCAAATTGGGAGTTGCCCCAGGTTACGACACTCCCATCTGCACGTATGGCAGCGAAGACCTTGCCATTTGCCTGGATCCTCAGCTGACCCCAGAAGAAACGCACAAGACCCTGAACAACAATCTCTCCGTATACGTCTATGCCCATACATGAGTATGAAAACACCTGTATGTACGCATGTACGTAGGTGTGAAGGTATGAATGTATGAATGACTGCGTTATATTATATATATATACACATGCTTATTTATGCAAATACATATGTATAACAAAATGTATATGTACACTTGCATGTACAGGTTTGCATGTACGTAGGATTATGTATTTATGTATGTATGTATGTATGCATGTATGTATGCCTGTATGTATGTATGTATGTATGTATGTATGTATGCATGCACGACGTAGGATTACATACGTATGCCTGTATGTCATAGGTAGGGAAATAGGTCTAGGTGTGTAGATGTATTTCCGTGCAGCATTCGCATGCTCCCCAGTAGTGCACCATGGGATTCGTACGACTAATGAGGTTGTTGAGGCCGCGAGGTGCGAGGTGCACACTTTCGATTTTTATCGCATCCTCTGTCCCCCTCCAAGTCCTCCGCGGACACCTAATGATCTACGGCATACTTTGGGTGCGACTCATCTTCCCACCGCAGTCCGGTGCATTGTTTGGATGCGACTGGTAGCTTCTGCCTACCTGAGTCGCCTCCCGAGCGCCACGCGTGCGCCAGAGATCGCCAGAGTGTGGTACACATTGGACTCATGGGAAGTTCTCAACAGCTTCGGGGTGCTTCAGGAAGGGTTCTTGCGCATGTAGCTCTTGGACTGCCAGGATCTTTCGCTGGTTGGTGTGCGCTCTGCAGTGAGGCGGAAGCAACAGAAAATGCTCAAACAAGTCCAAGGGCCTTTGTACCTGCGTCAGCTGATCCGCCACGTTCTTTGCATACCTTTCGGTGTCCGAACTGCCCCACGTGACCACGGTGCTGTCTGCCCGAATAGCCGCAAAATGGCCGTCTGCGCACGCCTGAAGCAAGGCTACAGCTTAGACATACCGTTAAGATCCGTTAAGCAGTTCTTGCCCTGAGTCTTCAAGTGCGGTTGAGACAGGGCGACGGGAATGCTCTCTTGTTTGCTCAACCTCAAAAAGTCGAAATCCTTCACGGCCTCTGTGCAGCCTTTCGGATTTTTAGGGCACGTGCAGTCGCCAGCAGTCAATGGCGACTTGTGCAGCAAAGCATGATCCGGAATCATACCATGGAAATGCCAGTGCCATGAGCTTAGGGCTGTTTAGGCACTGGCACATCGGACCGGGGAGCTCGAAGTTGCTGATCCTTTAGGATCTCCAAGCAGGTATCTTAATGTTGTAAGGTCTAGAAGGTCACCGAGAATGGCAGGACCCTTGCTCCAAAACAGCTCTACTAGGTGTTTGGTCTTCTGGCGCCTGAATTTCAGTGACGTTCCGAAGATGCTTCTGCACCTTGGCGCTGTCTCCTCCGAAATTCCCCTTACCCCAAGTGACCACACGGTTCCCACCGCTGCAAAAGCATGCCGCGGCTTCATCGGTCGTCTGCACATACACAGGCCTGAGGCGGACACGGAACCCAAAAGTCTGACTTAGCTCAACGCAAAATTATGCTCTTCAAGCCTGGGGATTCCCAGCAGAATGGCATTCTAGGGAAAGTTATGGCCTGGATTTCCCGACTGTGCCGCTAGACAACTCACGGAGGGCAATTCGTTGAATCAAGCTGCTGAGCAATGGCAGTGATCCGGTCTCCACTGGAAAGCTGCTGCCCTCGATCAAGTAGCTGGCCATCAGAGGCAACAAGCCTTAAGCGCCCCTGGAGCCCGAGAGCACTCCGAGCTGCAGCTCCAAGATCACTGACCGTGGAGCCTGGTGGCATCGAAACGGCTTCACAATGGCCGCTGGGCAGGAGGACCTCCAGCTTCAGTGAGCCATCTCCGGCCACCAGAGCCAGAGCCTCCTTGAACTTCTCGTGCTCGGGGAAAGACAAAGTCGCTGCCAGCTCACGCAGCTCTGCAGGCGAGGCCTCTGCGACTTGAGCCGCTTGCCGCTCCGCTGATGCACCAGCACCCATGGCCAGGCCACGACAAATTCCTGAACCTTCCCGCAGATGTTCCTAGCTTGCTACAAGTGTTCTTTGCACCGATGTGTCGGAGTGCTTCCCAGCTCAAATAAAATCGTGCAAACCCTGCTACTTTGAATGCTCGCAGCTGCAGCTGTCCGGAGGATTCAACGGCAGAGAGACGGATCAAGGACTTTAGTCAGACAGATGACAGGTAGTTGAGATTTCGTTGCCGAGGCAGCAGAGGTTGTGCAAGGCCGACATAAACCTTTTGGGTTGAAAAGCAACATCCACTTCTCCCAGAATACATGCCGAACGCCTCACCCCTCCGATACCACTCACCACCACTTCTAATCGATGCTCCAGGCAGACCCCACATTGACCCCGAAAGGTAAACCGTTAACCCCAGGATCTGCTTTAAATGCAATAAACCGGAACGGCGGATGCAGGCCAGGCCCCTAGAAGTCGCTCAAAACTTCGATCGATACTGCAACCATGGAGTCGCGATACACCTCTAAGCCTCGAGCACTGAGGTCGCGGCGAGGGCGAACTTCCGGCTGGTGGCTTGTAGCATTGGCGGCTTTGAGGCTCCGGGTTTTGCGGCTTTAGAACTACCAAATACAGACAGAGCGTAAAGTTCAGGATTAAACTTTAGTTTGTAGGGTCGTGGAGCTGCAGCTGTGGGTTGTCGGATGATGAAAGTCTCGGAGAAGGGATCGGGTTCACATCTCTGTACGCGTGTATGCCTATATACATCTATACATACATATATACATATATATATACACACACATGCACATACATACGTGTTCCTGTCTGGCTGCATGTGGTACCGCCATGTTGTATGCGCATGTCTGCATAATGCGCAAGTATGTATGTTCGACTATATGTATATACGTACATTTGCTCTTGGGCACGAGTATGCTTCAAATGGCGGCGTTCCGACACTTGCAACACTTGGTCAAGGCTAGCAGCAAAGCCGACATGCATCGCGGCAAACCGAAGTTGGTTGAAACTTAGGAAGCAGTCTAGTAGGTGTGCATTTTCTGATGGGGGGAGCACGGTATTTAGCCCCTTGGTGGCTGGGCTGGATGTCGGTTCAAAAACGACATAGCATGATGGTAGACCGACATAAACCCGAAGCTGCAACTGCATCGGAAACAGTGGAGGGTTGTTCTTCTGTCGAATCATGCCTGCTTCTTCGTTTCCTGCCGGCAGTACTCGGTTCCCTACAGTGCACCACAGACTCTCGCACGAAGAACTCATGTGTGAGGCTCTGTCGCGACCCCTTGCACGACGCCATTCTCATTTTGTTGGCGGCAGCTTTGCGGCTGTGCGCAAGGATCGAGTCGTGCGGTGGGGCTTCAGTCGCCAGGCCTTGCAATTTTTGTCAGGCTTGGTTGGTTTGCGCCTACATAAGATAGGGGTGTATGTGTAGGGCTCGAGATTCAGGATTTACGACTTAGGGTTGGAGTGTAAGGTTTCGGATCCTGGGCGTATGCTGCGTCCAAGGAAAAACAAGACGAGGCTGGACCACCAAGTGCCGCCGCAGCGGATTCGGGTTGACGAGAGATCGAGGACAACAGAAGCCATTTGCCAAGCTACTGCACGGATATATTTACGAAACTGCATGGTGCTGCGAAAGATAAGAAGCTAGGTGAGTAGTTGCAGTTTAGCACATCTGTTTACAGTGATTGCGAGGATGCACGAGTCCCATCCAGAGCAGCACAGCAAAATACGGCTACCAAGACACGAGGACCGGTACTTACACAGGGACGGCTGCCAAAGATGAGAATCACTTTACAATCCAACTTACTCTTGTTGTCAGGCGGGTCGGCGCGGCTCGTGCGTAGACGTCCAACCAACCTAACACCCGACCTGCAGTAACCTGGGTCCCTGACACCCGTGAACTCCCAGTCCAAGCCAACAGCCTTTCTGGTCCAATCGGAATAAGCACGAAAAACTCGCCAAATACCTGTATGCCAAACCCCCAACAAGAGAAACTCCATCCCTGACCATCCGGGCATGTAGCAAAGTCATCTACCTATCTCCCAGCCTTAGGAGGCAGTCGATGCAAGCATCTGGGTTTAAGGTATTTTGCATAGACTGAAGATCTCAATGATTTACCCCTAACCTCACACACACGCACAAAAAAAAAGCAGCCCCAAAAAGAGCTGAGTCCTGGGCCCGAAGGCTCATGTACAAACACGACGTCGTTCATTAAAGCACCTCGCATCAGGACTGCTCATGAAAGTACTCGTCACTCAGTGCTTTTCTCTTCAGATCCGCGACTCGTGAATATCTTGAGATACGATCGTTGTCGTTCATGTTTGCAGCTCATGACGGTCTTGAGATATACCCACAAAGGGAAGCTTCAACTGAAGATCAAGCACAAGTGTCATCGCTCTAGCACGGAACAGGGCTTGTGAAACAGAACGACGTTATCAACTGAGCTCAGACTGGGGCTCTGGGGATCCTACAAGGGAGATGATGGCACTGTCATTCAGTAGCTAACGCGATTGTTGCTGTTAAGGAAACATCCTATTCAACTGATGTCTACAGAAGGAACCACACTGTTACAACTTGT
Source organism: Symbiodinium necroappetens (assembly GCA_905231915.1). Lineage (NCBI taxonomy): Eukaryota > Dinophyceae > Suessiales > Symbiodiniaceae > Symbiodinium > Symbiodinium necroappetens. The sequence goes on from CAJNJA010005227.1 coordinate 14,175, forward strand.
CATGTTGTCTAACTTAACATGCTATACGCTTCGAGCTGCATTATTGGGGGGTTGGCTCTGCCGTCCGGGGCTGCGTCAGGAAGTTTTCACACTCCTAGGACCCAAGTGCTCGCCTCAGCCCCAAAACCGAAGCCCGAAAGCAAAACGCGAGCAACTTGGGTGTCGGGCTCTGGTCAGACGTGTTACGGCATCAGCTCACTACACGGGCAACACGAAGGCCTCAAAATCCCCACATTGCAGGGCCGGTGGTTCCCGTGATTCCTGCACCGGAGCATCGTTCGGGTTCACGGTTCGGGGGTTGGGTTTTAGCAGTCTCTGTTCCTTCCCTCGGTCTTTCGGGACCTTTTGAACAGTCTAGGGCTTCAGCTGTTATAATGTGTAGGACTGTTCCACTTCCGGGTCCAGGGTTTTTTTGGGTATGGGGGATCTCGGGAGTTGGGTTTATCATAGTGCCTTTAAAGTGCTCGTCTTGGCCTTGTCGGACGCTCCACCCGAGCGTACGACGTAGCGACCAAGGTCTGTAGGCGTGCAAGCAACGGACCCGGAATTCGTCTTGCCTTCACCCAGTCTTCGTGGGCTCACTGGCGTTTATATGTATTGGGGTGCAACGTCAGATCCTGCGCATAAGGCGCTCTGGGTCGTCGTTGTTATGATGGAGAATGCTAAGGCGAACAAGCCGTCCCAGCAGAACTCATATTACTGGCTTTAGGGGTATTTTAAGGGAGAGTGCCATAATATGGCCCTCTCCCCTAAAATACCCCTAAAGCCAGAACCCTAGCCTTTGAATGTTCACAGCAACAACGGCTCCGAAACGCATGAAGCCCGAACTCAAGAGGGCTAGACACTCTAGGAATCTCCCACGGCCAATCTTGGAAGAGTGCCTAAGATCGGAAGCCGAAACCAGTGCCCCGGTCCGTTTTGGAACAGCATGCCGGTGATGGCCATCATTGCAAGGCGGCCGTTGGCCAACTCGGAGTTCAGCTTCCTGCGCTTTGCCGAGTGGGGGGAATGGATGGTGCGGGAGCTCTCTTGGAGGCTTTAACGGTTGCTTGTAAGCCCTGTGAATCCAACCGTGACGGGCGCGCCCAACCGCCCTTGAGGATCTGAACCAGGCTTGTCAACGGATACAGGTTGCCATCATTCATGGAAAGTCTGAAGAGGGGCCTCCGACAGCAGGAACCTCTTCGACAGTCGTGGTGCTCCCGCAGTTTTGGAGAAGTTCAAAGGGACTTAACATTCCCACAACGAGCCTCAACACGGGAGCACTCGATGTTGGAACTTTGCTTTAGAGCAGCCCAATACCAATCACATGGGTTAGAAGCATTGTTTGTTTTTCTTTCGGAAGCATATCTCATGCCCAAGACCGCGCTGAACTCCTATAGGAAGACCTCAAACTCCTCAACAACAGCAAGGCAGAGTGCAGAGTCTCCCAACATGCCCCACCTCCCCTTACCGGAACCCTTATGGCAATCCAATACCCGGTAACCCTTGTAGTAACAACCCTTTCAAGGTACCTTAGTCTAATTCGCTAAGGCCCCGTTTGTAGATGCTTTGGGCCTCTTGCGGCCCTCGGCATCTGCCATTGGGCCACTGGCGTTGGGCACGCCGAGGATACCGGCGTTCCTGGCTTTGGGATTTGGGTTTAGAGTTTAGAGCTCCAGGCTTTTAAGGGCTCGGGGCTTTGGAAGTTTGGGGGCTTTTACTTGTTTGGCGTTTTCGGGCTTTAACACTTTTAGGCTTTAGGGGGCTTTCAACGCCAGGATTAAGCTCAAACCAAATCTGAAATAAACCGCAAACGCGCCTCAGGCCGGAATAAGTTGACTCCATGTCCTTCACTTTATTATGCACGCCTCCAGGCCCAAACGATAAACTATGCCGAATCTGCATTACAGGTCTTGCAAAGTGTACATGCACATGCAACATCATGGAAGAAGACTAGCGACTGTGGATCTTGTATTGAACCCTTGAACCCCTGAATATCAAACCCGGAAAGCCCAAACACCTCAACCCCCAAACACCTCATTCCTCAACTCATACGTCCCTATCCCCTCGACATCCCTAAACCTTGAACTTTATCCAGCGAGCTAAACCCAGTTCCTATACTAAAGAGATCTGCCGCCCTCTGGGATCCCGGGCTCGTAGTCACCAGGGTCACGGGAGGGATCCGCCCTGCATGAGAATGACGAGCATGAATCATAGTTGTGAGAACAATCAGAATGAAACGTGATGGTATGTAAGCATTGCAGCACTGCGCAAGATTGGCATGCATGTATGTATGTATGTATGTATGTATGTATGTATGTATGTATGTATGTATGTATATGTGAGTGCATCTGTGTATATGTACATGCGTGCATGTGTACATATTTATATATGAATATGCGTATGGGTGTAGCTGTACATATATATATATGTATGTATATGTATATGTATAATGCATATATGTATTTGCATATGTATATTTAAGTGTCCATATATGTGGGTATATATGGAAAGAGCAAGGTGTGTGCTTCTGCATATATGCATGTGTGTGTATGTGTATGTATATATATATGTGTGTGTGTGTAGAAACATATATGTATATACATATATATATATGTATATGTGTGTGTGTGTGTGCGTGTGTGTGTGTGTATGTACCATGTACACACACTATAAACAAACAAAACATATTTATCATTTATCAATCTATCTATCTATGTATCTGTTTATCTATCAATCTGTCCGTCTATGTATCTAGACGTGTAAGGCTTAAGGCCCTGAATGGCTCTTGGACCTAGCAAAAAAGCCTGGTTTTGCGGATTTCGGAGTGTGGGATTTCCGGCACAGAAAGAGAGCTTCGCCTGTGGTGGAAACGGTAATTGTGTTGGGCTTCGGGGATCAGGGCTTGTTGAAGGGTTGATGAATCAGAGCCTGTACAGGCCGAAGTCCACCATGCCGCAGAAGACGAGGATCTGGATCCAGCCCAAGAAAGGCACCTGCGAGCTGCTGCGCTTAGGGTTTAGGGCTTGGTTGTCGGGTTGACCGGTGGCAGTTGCAAACCACCGCGCACCTGGCCAAGGAATCAGGAAAGGTCGTGTTCACTGTTTTGCGCCGAGTGACAAAGAAGATTAAGTAATCCGCACTTGCGTGCACACGGTCGGCAAAGGCACCAAGCATGCGACGATGCTAACGATGATAGTCGTGGTCGTGCTCGTGGTCGTGGTGGTGGTGGTGGCGGTGGTGGCGGTGGCGGGGCTGGCGGTGGCGGTAACTACGAACATTCATGAGGTTCTGCAAACGGAAGTTTTCAGCAACCATACCAAAAATAAGTCGAAGCTTGATATCATGAGCAACCTAGCAGAGGACGGAGGCGATCAAACAAGCAATGCAAGTGGCCCGTACCCCAACGACACTTAGCTGCGCGGAGCCCTAAGTCCTGACTTTCTCAGCAGTCCACCTTCTTGTAAGAGAGCCTAAACTTGGCCCTAAACTAACATCCTAAACTGTCAGGAACCCTTAAAAACCCCTAACCAAACTAACTAAACCGTATACGTCCCGCAGTGTCCAGTGGCCTTGGACAGAGCCGCAAGTCCGTTCGGCACGTCCGCAAACTTGAGGCCCTTGGTCGGCCTGGAGCAACCGGTATGCGCACTTCTTCTTGATCTTCGCTGTATAATTGCTAGCGATTGTACGGTCTTATATAGTAGGAAGAGGAGTCAGTAACAGTCTTAGCAGTAGCAGTAGCAGTAG
>CAJNJA010005228.1:0-17906 GCA_905231915.1 Symbiodinium necroappetens
AGGAGTAGTAGTAGTAGTAACAGCAGTAGTAGCAATTATGATAGTACTGAAAATGACAATAATAACAATATGCAAAAATGGATAATATCAGAATGTTGGAGTGTAGCAAGAATGTCCACAAGTCATGCCACGCATCAAACGACATGCTTTCAATATTGATGCTGCAGTGCCCAACCGACTGGGCTAGCGTGGTCAAACCGCCGAGGACCAAGTTACCGAGTCTTACATACGCACCAGTGAAGTCGCTCCTGTGAGGGCCTTGGTTTTGTGTTGAGCACTTCGAATATCAGCCCTTGGTCTCATGTGTCAATTCCCTGGTTGGAACACGACGTCCTTTGATTTTGTGAAGTTCAGACATGAATCCTTGGAAGCCGTTGCAGTGAAAGTCGGAATCAGTCTCAATCGGCACCGTCAGGGACCGAGGCCCTGGCCCCGGCGTGGCCCTCGGTGCCCAGGGTGCCAAGCCCACAATTCTGCTTAGTGTCAAAACCACCCACCACGATGGCCCTAGCCTGAAGCCCGAACCTGAAGTCTGGTAGCCGTATGGTTGCCCAGAAGGAAGAAGGAGTTTCAAGTCGTCTTCAAGAGAGACCACATGCATTTAAGGGTTGCGGCCATGCCACAGGTGACCGATCCTTCTCTCCGATTCCTCCCCGCTCTGTGCGGCTTCGAGGCTTTGGGCGGTCAGGATTTTTTCCAGCAGGCTTTAACCCTACCAGCAACCCTAAATCCTACCCTGTGAGGTCTTAAACCACAATATCATACTTAGCCTCACGCCCCAGGCCACCCATCCTGATTGAGAAACGTCAACCGTGAGCAAACTCTTCCCAACTTCAACATCTGCTGCATTGTTTTCTGCATTCAATTCAACGAGATAATCCGCCGGGCTGCGCGCAGACTATGAGATATGCAACTGGCGAAATCCGACTGACGTATGTCACGGCCTGGTGCCCAAGGGAGTCGAAGTTGAGCGAGCCCCGGTGCTTTGCCCAGTGCCATGGGATAGGTGGGGGCACGGCCCTCCCACCACTTACAGTCAAGGAGGAGGTGCTGCAGGGTCGCCTCCTGGTGACATAGCGCCGAAGTGGCCGCCGACCCTCGGCCCTGGTGAAGGGAGGCGCCCCAGAGGGTCCTGAAGGCCGTGAGCTTGCTTGGTTTCGACCTGTAGCGCTTCAGAGGCTTGCGCGGAATCGTCCAGTCGATCCCTGTACGGAGGGCAGAGCACCTGGACATGTGGCTTGTTGCTTTGAGGCGGGTATCTCTGCCTGTCCAAGGAGGGAGTCGACGAGGTGCGCCGAGTTTCAGCAGGCATGAGGCAGATGCACTGCAGATGTTGGCAGGTCGTGCGCAGAAGGTTTTGCATTCCCTGCGCTCTCCTCCTCTCTTTCTGTTTCCACTTCATTCCCTCTCGGCCGTACATGTATAAGGCAGGCAAAGGACCACGTCCCTGAGCAAACGTACGGCTGTTGGGGCGACCTCTCTCCGTTTCGCCAGTTACGAGAGCGAAATTTGCCAACGCTTTTCGAGCGCAGTTGCTTCAATTTGGGAAGGACTGCACTCAAGACTCATTAAATGCTTCATAGCCTTACGTGCGGGCCTTTGCGCCAATCGCATGGCACAACAAGGTCAGTACGTAGCCCCATAACTGGCCTGTCGACAGCAAATGTTCTGCCCATGCCTTAAAGATGGACCCTTGTAACATGACATGGGCGATGTCGCGCGATTGCATGATTCTGCCATGGCCACGTGGCCATCTGTGCCTTCCTGTCCAAGTCGTCTTGTTCATAGGCAGTCATATTTTGTGCTAGCCTTTACAGATTACGCATGTCCCAGAAGTTGCACAGTGGTGGCGGATTCTTGAGCACACGTCCCTCCTCGAACCCTTGAGCGACGTTCTGACAGGCAAGTCGAGCGTGAGCTGGTTACTTTGCAAAGCTTCTGCCTCGGTCGGTCAGCGATGTTGGTGCAATTTGCGCGGTTCGGTTTGAACCTCGTCATGGTGTCCTGCACCCACCTGGATGTTCTTAGAGAACAGCAACAAGCCATTCGCGTCGGTGGGTGAAGCATCTGTATCCGTGCTCTACAAACGCAGCTCCCTGTGCAACGAGGGGATCCCTGTGCGCTTGGCTTTGCATCTCAGAGCCCAAGCCCACGGATAACAGCCGAGGTATTCAAGCCAAAGCTCTTCACTGCCTCACATACAGTAGCCTCTAGCAGCTTTGCAGGAGCACATGTTGTTTGCCGCCCGGCTTCGTTCAGAAGTCTCATTTGCATGTGTGGGTGAGTCACATGCAGCCCGAGTCACAGCCCGAGTGTAGGGGCGGAGGCCTGTGCAACTTGAGCAAACTTTCCCAGTGCGGATTTGCTGTTGAACCTGAAACCCGAAGTCTAAGCACTGACCCAAACTCCCCAAAGCGTATCTACTTCTGTGCCAAAGCCACAAGCCCCCACACCTGCGCCTGGACACGGGCTTTCAAAGAGCAAGCGCTGGCAGCTTTGTTGGACCGCCTGCCGCCTTCCGAAAGGCCGACCCTAAGAAGATGGAATTCCCCCCCCCCCCCCCCCCCCNNCCCCCCCCCCCCCCCCAGACCTGGATATCTCAAAAAAACAAGTTATGTGCATCCTCTTTCCGGGGGCAGCACCGCTGCAGCTTCAGGTGCAATTTTGGCCTGCCCTTATAGGCTCTAAGCCCTATAAACAACCCTAAACTTGTAGTCGGACTTCAAGTCCTATAGGTTTGGACTTGGATTTCCTGCCAGGGCGAAGGGGCCTTTGGCATCGCTTCACGTGCTTCTTTTCGGGGTTGCCCAACCTTTTTTACGGAGTCTTTTGGTGCTGTGTGAGGGCAGCGCCTCGACATTTTGCCTTGTGTCGGAGCAAGAGGATGAAGAGCAGCGAAAACAGCAGCGAGGGGCTTGGGCTTGTTCGTCAGAGGTGCGAAATGTTGCTGCAGACACCTCAAAGCAGCAGAAAGACACTGCTGCGCGGTTGCTCAGAGGCAGGCGAAATGAAGTCAGAGCTGCTGAGCTAGTCCGCATGGACTTCTGGATCGAATGAGTGAGTGCTGTGTACTGAACCTAACCTTTTGGAAGAGACGTGAACTCGTGACACACTCCTTGAATATCGTGTCCCCACATTGCGGCATGCTACGTCATCAGAAAAGGGCCGCCTCGTGTCGGAATGCTGCAGGCAAATCCTGACATCTTCCTGCCTCCTCCTGCTTGAGAGGGCAATCGGATTTCTGGAGACATCATGAGGCGCTTCACGGAGACTGAGACGTTCTGCTTACGATATTTTGCTGCGATTATGAGACCCTAGAAATGAGCGCAGCACAACGAGATAATCACATGGAGCGTGCACTGCCAGCTCATTACTGGCGCTGATTGATTCTTACATCAGCCCCATCCCGCCGCTCGGCATTAGATTTGCACAACAAACGAGAATGCAACCAAAGTTTGTAAATAAGCGATTGAGGCACTCGTTCTTGCTGTTGCTGGAAGACTTCGCTCGCGTCCCGACAGTACGTGTTACTGGCACCTGGCCAACAGGCGAAGCTTACTACTGGGGCGAGCTTCTGTTAGCGATTCGGTTGACCAGCGTCCATTGTCCTTGGCACCGCTTGTTTCGGTGTATAGCATCGTATGTTGTTGGCCAGCTAGAACTCGTTGACACGCCCGAGAGACGTGCAGCGACAAATCGCTCCCCAACGTTGCCTATTTAAAGAGCTTTATCATCACCCACGGCCTACCGCACCAGTCTGCAGCCTACCCCATTCGTTGTTCTTCTTCAACAGCGATCATAGTGCGGTTTTATGGGAGCAGGCGGTAGCTATGCGAGGGCGGGGGCTGTTACTCAAGAGTCTAGCAGCGTGAGACGAACTTCCAGTTTTTCTTGACCAAGTCGGCTGTAAGGGGCCAAAGCCTTCAAGTTGCCGGCTGACACCCTTAGCTTTTGTGCTTGGCCTCCACAAAGAGCCAGCCGTCGCAGTGCTCCAGTGCAGGAGGCATAGAGGCCGTGTCATCTCCACAATGCTCCTTGGAGGCTCAGGGTCAGTCTTTCGGCAATCGCAGAGCAGCTGCTGCAGTCCTAGCCAGCAGACTGACGGCGGTGACGACATTGAAGTCGTCGGGTGTGTACATCCTACCGCGTGCTGTTGCAGACTTCGTCATCTTGCTGGCAAGTGTTGGCCATGGCCCGGCACTCGCTATTGCTGCTGACTTTATCATCTTGCTGGCACGCCTTGGCCATGACCACCGCAGCCAGCAGGCCAACTAATCCCCAGAAATTCTCGAGCTGTGGCATGTGCTCAGACATCTGCGAAGGTCGAATGCTTCGTGTTGAGGTCTGCCAAATATGAGCCCTCGACTCTTGCCGGTGAACTCGCTTCTGTGCCATAATTAGTTCTTGCCTCAGGCAGGGCCCAACTGTAAAGCGCCCGCTACAGTAGGCCGTTCCTTCCGGTGCTGGACGCATGCGGCAGCTGCCTGCGCTCGATCACGGATGATCACGATGCCACCTCCCATCCGCTTGTCTTCCGGGATCGTGTGAGGCTTGATTCCTCCTTAACTCGAAACTTACTGTAAAGCACGAGGCCTCTTGCAGTGTTCTGGGTAATTTCACGATCCGGCAGCCTTCGCTGCTCTCTGCCATCATTGCACCGCATTGGCCTGTCGGTTCGTGTGTCAGACAGCATGCCAGCAGCAATGTCCACATGAAGCACTGTGTTCGAACCCTGCTCCATGGACTTTCATGGGCCATGTTGAAACAATCAAAGCCTGCACAATACACCCTAAACCCTCAACCGTAAGTCGGTGTTCATGGGCCATTTTCCAACAAGCAACAGGAGATGGTGAGCTTCTTCTGCCTTCTTGTTGAAGCGGATTTCTATGGGCAAAAGTTGACCGGCTCTAGTGCCCGAGAACCAGCGAAGCCAGTGACCAACAGTTCTTGGTGCTTCCAGCTAGTTCTGCATGAGGGGTTAGGAATTCAGTTCTCACACAGAGGCTCTTTGTTGTCATGGTGAGTTCATCACCCTTGTATCTCTGCGTCAAACTGCTTAAAGTTTCCTTCGTTCAGCCTGGGCCGCGAGCATTTGGCTTCGAGGGCTTGCCTGCAGATGCTGCGGTCTTAACCGATGACTGCCGTAACCCCTAAACGTGAACAATAAAGGTTGCCCGGTCTCTAAACCCTAGACCTTTAACCCAAAACCTTCTAGGCCTTAAGCCCTTGTAGACTTGGCACGCGCCGGTCTCTTCGACCAAGAGGCCCGGCGGCTGAGGGTGTTCAGGATCCAAAAAGTTGACTCGAAGCATTTCACTTGTGCGGCGACAACACGGCATTTCGCTCCTTGGACAGCGCCATGCTGTTGAGACAGCTGCATCATTTAGCCGACATATTGATCCACACAGTCTTGTGTAAACATCAAAGCTACAGCATACCAGTGCCGCGTAGAGCTTGGCCAGTGCTTTTGCGGAGGCCGGGGCGCATTGCGATTCCTCGAAGGGCCGACCACCTCAAAGTGGAGTATCTGGTTGTAAACGCATCCAGGAAGCACCGAGCCTGCAGACCGCAGCTTTTTGTGCTGTCATCGCTGATGCAGACTTGACCCGTGCTTGCCACTGGTTTCCACTTGCAGAAGAAGGCAAAGCTACCCGCACAGTGCATGCGGGATGAACGGAAGCCAGAGCAGGCACACGGTGCAGATCCCGGACGTGGCATATGTTGTCTGAAGCCGAACAAATTGGGGCTTCGGAAGGAATGCAAGCCACGCATGGCTCGAGAACCTTGCGCTGCAAGCCTAGTTCCGTGTCCGGTGCGTGAGATTCGTTTTGTGCGGGGCTTCTCAAAGGCCCAAGGAAAAGCCATTCCTAGAGCTGGCACCTGAGTGCGGCACAGACACCCTGCAGCTGCGGCTGCATCTATGGCTTCGGTGGTGCCTGCAGGGTGGGACCTGGTGGCACCAGCTTTGCCGCTTTGGCATCGCATCTCCAGGCGACCCTGTACAACGTAGACACCATGGACCTTACCCTTGCATTTGGATGCACTTCCTGAGCCACATGACAGCCTGATGCCTTTCAGAGACAGGACAGGCTGATTTTGGCAGGTTGGAGCTTGGGTGCCCGGTGCCCAGGACACATGACGCAGCAGCTCGAGGTTCAAGGCTTCGAGGTAGCTCTGTTGATTTTCATGGAGGACCGGGCTCGGTGCCCGGTGTGGCCTTATGTGCCTTGACCGACGATCTCCTGTCTCGTTTACATAGCACCGGCCCACTTCCTACATTCCGCCACAGCGCGCTGGCTTTGGATTTTGTGGCTCCGTACTTTGACCTCGGTGGCCTGTCACTGCGTGTGTAGGCAGCAATGATCACGAGGGCAAACGGCGGATGCTGCGGAGTGCAAGTTGACCGTCTCAGCTTGCAACGAGTCACAACACCTGTCCTTGGGCATGGACCATGCCTGGGACCTTGCCAGGAAGATGCACCCTGAGATTGAAAAGTCCCTGGCAGTTCGAGCTCTTTCTTCTTGCAAAAGCAATCCGCTTGATTCGTACTTAATGTCCATATCTCGCTTGCAAACCTCAAACTTCAAGCATTGCTATGGAGTAATGAGTAAACCCCTAAAACCTATCTCCCGGAAAACGGTTGATGCGACTGTAGAAACAAACACCATCACACAGAGGTCAAACCTAACCCTGTGCTTTGGGCCCTTCAGCAGTCGTCAACATCCCGGCACATAGGCATGGTTATGCGCTTGAAAGAACGTTTTACATTTGTAATGTTGGCCCGGTTTCAGCATTAATACAATACGCATTTGTGCGCGAAAAACCTCCAACTTATCACTTGTAAACTGTTGTTGCACGTGCAGTGGTGTGAAAGTTTGTGTCATCACGTCGCATGACTGGCTGCAGCACTCGACAATCATGACATGTTCAGTGGTTTTCGGTGAACCAGCATGCAAGGATAATGTCGGAGACTTGGAAGTTCGATATCCGAAATGCGCAGGCTGCACAAAGGTTTTGGTTGACAGACGCATGTGACATAGACGTGTTGCTGCAGCTATAGGTTGATAGGTGGCTGCCTCGTGGCATCCTGTGTATCTTGGGCCATGACGCTTTTCACAGAGGCGATTCTGGTCTCAGTGTATGCAAATTCGGAGGCGCTGCTGATCTGTTGTGCTGGTGCTTATGCGATGCACAAGTTGCTCCGATGAATTAGAAGTTTCCTTAACGAGATGGAAGCTTCGGGCGATGATGCACAACTCGCTCCTACGCTTTCTTGGGATCGAACTCAGCCGTGATTTTGGTTTGTGGATCTCGTCTGTCTTCGGGTCTCGCCTATTTCCTCAGAGCCTCAGACCAACCCGATTTTCGGGCGTCAAACGCCAAACTTTGGCCGTCAAGGACCCCCTTCAAAACTGCAATTCCGACACTCAGTAATCCCTCGTAGTAACCCTTATAGTAACCCTCATAGTAACCCTTATAGTAACCCTCATAGTAACCCTTATAGTAACCCTCATAGTAACCCTCATAGTACTTGCAAGTTTTTTTTCACGAGAGCAGCCTTCAACCTCAAAACTTTGTCAGTCCTCGACCCTCAGCCTTGGACCTTCACCCTCTGTTCCCGAAGCCCCATCCCACATCCTAAACCCTAAACCCTAAACCCCAAACCCTAAACCCTAACTAATCCGTAAGCCCGAAACCCTACCCCTAGACCCTCGAGCTCCCTGAACCCTAAACCCTAAACCCTAGGCCCTAGGCCCTAAGCCCTAAACCTTAAACCCTAAACCCAAAGCCCTAAACCCTAAGCCCTAAACCTTAAACCCTGAACCCATAAACCCAAAACCCAAGGCAGATCGTATCTCCTCCAGACTTGAAGAGCTTCTCCAAAGTCCTCCTGGAGGCCGAAGGTTTAGGATTTAGGATTTGGGGTTTCTAGGGTGTTTGGGGTTTATAGGGTTTAGGATGTAGGGTTTAGGGTATAGGGTTTGGGATTTAGGGTTTATGATGTAGGGTTTATAGGGTTTATAGGGTTTAGGATTTAGGATTTAGGGTTTATAGGTTTTTAGGATTTAGGATTTAGGGTTTAGAGGGTTGTTTTAAGATTTAGGGTTTGTCCAGGATCGCAGGGGCTTGGGGATTATAGTATACAACATATTACATATAGCATATAGTATAGAGTATATAGTTGAGAAGATGTAGCATATAGTATAGAATATACAGTATATAGTACATAGCTTCCAGCTTAGAGGACGTTCCTTAAAGTGTTCAACCCTAAACCCTAGACCCTAAATCCTAAACCCTGAACCCTAAATCCCAAACCCTAAGCCCTAAACCCTGAACCCTAAACCCTGAACCCTAAACCCTGAACCCTAAACCCTGGACCCTAAACCCTGAACCTGGAGGTGTTCTTCCCAGTGTTCGCATTCTCCAACTTCAGGGTCTACTCTGTGGAGATGCTGGGGAACCGGGGCTCCTCTTAGGGGTTTGGGGCTTCGGGTTTAGGGTTTTAGGGTTTTTGGGTTTAGGCTTTAGGGTTGAAGGTTTTAGGGTTTAGGGGTTTAGGGTTTAGGGTTAGGGCCTAGGGTTTAGGGTTTTTTGGGTTTAGTTGAGTAGTTCAGTTGAAGAAAACACAAGGATCACAAAGGCCTTTAGTGTATATCAAGGAAACCCTTTGTTTACTGTAGATCCCCATTATGGGAGCTTTATTGAAGCTCCTTAACAAGAGCCCAGGAAATGGTACATGGCTTGTGTGGGCTCTGCCATCGTGATGATCATAGGCGCGCTGATGGGGCAGCTGGGCGCTTTCCTCCTACGCTTGCAGCCGCCCTACTCGAAAATCCTGATTCTCAGCACGACCTTCGGTAACTGTGGAGCTCTACCCTATGTATTGCTACCTCCGATCGTGAGCAATTGGAAACGGGTGAATGAAAACCCAGAGGATGCCCTGGTGGAAGGCTTTGCCGTCATCTCCCTCTTCGCCACGGTTTGGACGATGGCGCTCTTTTTCATCGGCCGGCCCTACGCTCTTTCAATGAAGCCTCAGACAGGGACTGCAGAATCCGAAGCCGAGGCCGAAGGCATCCTCCGTAAGCTGCGGGCCGTGGACAGCGTCGTTTGGTGCGCTTTGGCAGGCATCGCCGTGGGATGCGCGGCTCCCCTCCGAGACTTTCTGAGCGATCGGGCCGAGGGGCCGCTGCGCTTTGTCGGTTCCTTCGCTTCCAACTTTGGGCCCGCCGGGGTCCCACTCTCCACGATGATCCTTGGGGGCTCACTCTACATGGGAGCCAGGGCTGAGATCCAGAGGAGGCGTGCTAGGAAGGCGAAGGCCCCGGCTGCCTCAGATTTGGAGGAGAGGCCTGAAGAGGAAGCCTCAGAAGGCTCGCAGTTGTTAAGGCTCTCCCTAGGTGCGGCCTTCATCAAGCTGCTGCTGATGCCAGCCATCTCGATCCCTTTGCTCGTTCTCGCGGTGAACGTCGGGGCCCTCCCAGAGGATCAGCCCATGCTGTTCATGGTCTTGGTTATCCAAACTGGAGTGCCGTCGGCACAGACTGCTCTGGCACTCCTGGTTTCAGCCGGTTTACAAAAACAAGCGGGACAGATGAGCAGCCTGGACGTTTAGTTTCAGGGTCGTGGTGACACTATTTGGCGAGATTGGAGCTGTCACATCCTCAATGGTGAGTCGTAGTAGCTACTGCCACTGCTACGACGACGACAACAACAACTACTACCACTTCCACTACATACTACTACTGCTTTTGTCACTACCGCTGCTACTGCTACTGCTGCTGCTACTACCACTACTACTGCTACTACTACGACGGCGACGACTACTATTAGTATGGGCAGCTTCAACGGCTTAGGGTCTTACATTGCTCGGACAGGCATCGTCTACCTTCCGATGTACATTGCCTCTGTGTTCACCCTGGCTGCCCTTATTGTTGTGGCCGTGACGCTTTCCGATGACTTCAACATCTCTGCAGCCTGAGGGGAACTCAAAGACGCAGGAAGCCATACACGGCCACCATCCGTGCTGCCGAGTGCTGATCAGAGTTTTTGGCAGCTCCCTGAAGGGGCGCTGCTTCTGTTTTTCATGATGTGTAGCACACCCTAAACCCCTAAGCCCTAAACCCTAAGCCCTAAACCCCTGAGCCCTAAACCCTAAACCCGAAACTCTAGGCCCTAAGCCCTATAACCCTAAAAGCTTTTATCCCAACCCGTGGTCCTCTGAAGGCAGGTGTCTTGCCAGGCTTCGAACCAAGAAGGCAGCAAAGCTTAAGCTTTTGGGTTTGGGGTTTCCGGGTCGGTTGGTGGGGTTTCCGGGTTGTTGGGTTGGGTTATATGAGCTCAGAAGCCTTAAATGGTGCGGCTCCAGGGCTAAAAGAAAAGAAGCCTCGTTTCTGGATCTTTGCATCGGGTGTGGGTATAGCATCAGAGGATTGCCGGCAGGAGGACCCAACAAGTCGATCCCCCTTAAGTGAGAAGCCGGTATACCCGGTAGACTTGCTTTTAGATTCTTCCGGGGACCTGCCACAGTCTTTCGTGGCGACGACCTCGGGGCCTGTCGCTGCCATGGTTATGGCGCGGTTATGGGTTCTGTACCCTCTCCCATTTTCACGCGACAAGCCAGCGCTTGGAAGGAAGAAGCTGCGGATACACAGTTTCAGCAGTTCTGGTCGTATCAAGGCCGAAACCCTGAACCCTGTACTTCGTAAGCACGCCCTAAACAAAGAAGCTCTAAACCCAAAACCAAGAAGCCCTGAACTCTAAACCCGAGACCCTAAACCCTAAAAAGAATTCGCCAGCCATGGCCCGGGAAGGTGGCTCAAGCCTGGAAGCGCTACGGTGTCTAGGGTGTTTAGGTTTTTTCGGTAGGGTTTAGGGTTTAGTGTGGTATTAACGAACCCAGGTCCTAGTCCTAGAAGCCCCAGATATCCCCAGATGCTGGGATCCATATAAAGAACCCCAGTAAAGACCCAAGGTTTCTTAATTGGGTTCCTACATTTGAGAACCTGATTAAGAACCCTTGGGTTTTTATTAGAGTTCCCTATATGAAACCTAATCTGTTGGGATAATTATAGGGCCAGGGTTTCTTAACCAGGTTCCTACATTAGGGGTTTCAGGGTTTCGGGTCAGGCGTTCGGCCTCCTCCCTAAGCAGCCGATGGCCTCAAGGGCTACAGCACGAGACGTAGTGTCGGGGGCTCAGGGGGCAAAGCATGCCAGGATTTGCTCGGATTTCCCATGGCAAGATATGTGTATCTGTATATACGTACATAAGTTTATTTGTATTCATGTACTCATGTATGTATGCATGCATGCATGCATGCATGCATGCATGCATGCATGCATGCATGTATGTATGTAAATATGTATATGTACATACATAGGTATATATATATATGTGTGTATTATAGGCATAGTTTTGGGTATGTTTATATGCCGACACATTTACGATGGCTCACCTCTCAGGACTGGCCAGAATGGTCGCCACCCCAAAGGCGGGGTCTGGAGAATCGGCATACCAGAGCTGCTGTCGATGACAAGGGCTGTGTTCTCTCACTCCGTCGCAATCTCGAAGCCCCATGCCTCGCGACCTCGACTTGCCTCGATACTCAGGCAATGAAGGAGCTCCAAGCCAACCACGAGGCAAGCGTTTCTGTGCTTCGCTTGCTCGCTTCTCAGGACAGAGTCTGTTCATTAAGAAACCCTGGCCTTATTAACCCCCCCAAAAATTGTAGGGCTCGTAGAAAGAACCCTAATAAGCGCAAGGTTTTGTTCTGCAGGTTGATTTTCGATGGAGACGGGGAGTGGACGATGCTGTCATGATTGTGAGCAAAACTAGGGCCGGCACAACAAGGGCCAGCACAACGGAGGCCATAGTAAGCCCTTCTTAAACCCTTACAAAAAACCCATATCAAGCCAGCACCATGTTGAGCATTTCAGCGTGTCGCATTGGGATGACTTGTTTCGTTGAAATCCATTGCTACTAGCCGAAGGAGCGGGAGAAGAACCTGCTGCTCGAGTCAGCAGGCTGCATCCGAAGTAGGGGCCCTGGAGTGAACTTGCCCACTGCCTGTGATTCGCATTTACAGTACCCCGTCGCCCCTAGGTACTTTGTAAGAAGTTCAAATCTTCGGGGAGCAACACCACTGCATCACTTTGTTTGTAGCATGTCGTGGCTAACTCTGATGCAGATCGCTACGAAGCCGAGAACAAGAGGATCATCTCGCGGTTTCTTCAGAGCGTCACAGCTCTGAAGTCCGTGAGTGTATGAGACTCCGCAGGTCCTACGTAAGACGACATAAGAGTCTCAACTTTATCTCGGGATCTGTTTGCTTGCTGCTCTCAAAAGCCTGTCAGAGACATGGGACCTTGCGGAGGACGGGCGAAAGGGCGTCTCGCACCACGGGCTCGCTATGCTTCTCCAGGAGACGAGAGTTCTTTGTGGGCGCAGCTGCGAATGCTTTCTGAATTAGCCCTTGGGCTGTTAGATCTTACTTGACCGTTCCAGTGGTAAGTAGCGCCGGGTGGGGGCCACGTGACATCCTCGCAGGCAGATGGCCTTCCCGTCCTGTGGTGGCTGTGGTGGCGAGGTTCGAGTGAAGCGACCTGCAGTGCAACTGACCTCGCCTGACGCCTTGCAGGAGGATGAAGCATGTGCGGCGGTCCCCCAAAGAGGGAGCAAGGCATGTGGGAGTGCGACTTGGGTTGGGCCTGCATCTTGCGACGCCGTGCATTTGCTTCCGACCTGGTGCCAGTTCTAAGCATTACGACCAAATTCCACCGGCATGTGCCACCGGAGTGCCTGTCCCATCGTTGCTTCAGGCCGAGACGATTTGGAAGAGATTGCTTTCTCGGCACGGATCTGGGAGGCGAGGAAGAAGCACAAGCATAAGTAACCCAAAAAAGGGGAGGAATCAGCACACAACGGTTTACCGGGGAGATGCCGCTGAGTGCTGGAGGCTGGCCGCTTCGAGGAGCAGCTGTTGACTTGACCCTCATGTACGAGGCCGGCAGCTCAAGACTCAAGCTTTCCTTAACGACCTGCCGCGTAAGAGATGCGGGTTTGCGGGTCGCTTCGAGGCTCATGCATCCGATCCCAGAGCCGCTGCCCTGCTGACCTCCAGAGCTTCCTGGACTCCGACTTCCTGGGAAGGACCTCGTCGCTGAGAGGGCTGGATGCAGAAGCGGCAACTTCCGTCATCCTGCTCTGCAGACAGCGGCTGCTGTTTCTGATGGGACACACGTGTCTCAGGATCAGCCCAGCGATCTGGACTGGGAGTTGCAAGCCTTCTTCGGAGGTTGAGTTGGACACGTTCCAAGATGTACCAGCTACAAGGCCTGACGTGTGGCGGAAGATCGGCGAATTCTTTTTGTGCTGTTTGTCAATTGAGCTACCTGATGTAGGGAGGTGTCGCTCTGTACGGTGTCTTCGGTGGCCATGGACAAACCCGAAACCCTACACCTGCTGCAGGATGGTCTCGGTTCGAGCTTCACAAACGCAGCACGGGGAGCTCTGGGCGGATGCCAGGCACTTGAGAGGCTCTCCAAGCTCTTCTCATGCGCTTTTCCCTACCAGTAGCCAGCATTCAGCACCATGAAGCTGATCAGATTTTTTGTCCCCAAGTCTTCGAGACAGGTCCCTGCCGATGCCTACATGTGGGACGACCGGCACCGTCTCATTCCACGTGTGCGGCATGGAGTGCTGCAACAAGATCAAGTCCTGCTTGCACTTCCCCTAGGCCCCAGCTTTCGTGGCCCTCTTCTAAAGTTGTAGCTGTCGCTCGATGTCGCTCGAGGCGCCTCACACTCCGAGGAAAGAGAGAGAGAGAGAGAGAGAGAGGTGCCCCCGGCATGCATTTCGCTAACGTGCTGAGTGATGGCAGAAGTTGGCAGAGCGTTGCAGCATGCTGCAGCAGCAGCCCGCTCAGCTGTTGCTTGGCTTTTCTGCACGAGAACGCCCCAAGCTCAAGCTCACAAAGTCCCTAGCCGGACGCAGGTCACATCCGTGTAGTCGAGCAAGATGCTCTCCTTAGCCTGTCTAGGGCTTATGGTGGTGAAGCTTGCGGAAGGGACCGTCACATGTGAGGGCAACGAGACGACCGGGCTCCTCCAGCTCCAGAAACATCAGGCTCGCCTGGCGGGTCTGGAGATCCTTCAAGGCTGCTGTGTCGTGGTCGACGCCTCGAACATGTCGAGTCCCACCCTGAACCGGACGGAGATGGGCTCCACCGATGAGTGCTACAGCAATGTATCGGAAGCTCAAGATCCGGCCGGCTACATCCGCTACTTCACGAGTGGTTGCCCGGACACCGTCATCGAAGGCATCCTGGACGGCTTCAACCTGGAGGTCGGTAGGGACGAGGAGGCTGTGCCGGGACAGCCGCAGGCACCGGAGGCACCTTCCTTGGCCTTGACGGCCTTGAAGGTTGGGAGCTCGGCCCGAACAGCGGCCTCCAACTACATCGTCTTCGAAAGCTTCGAGAACCGCGCTTGGCCCGAGCCCGATCCAGCGAAAATCACCTACCAGTCTATTTCCTATAGAGGGTCCCTTCGCTCCGGTGGCGCGGATAACACGGCGACTTCCCTTGGCCCGCGGCTGGATGGTGCCATTTGGAGATCGCCAGAGTTCCCGATCACGAGCGGAGTGGGGACCACCCTGCAGGCGTGGATCCGGACGCCGCCAAACACTGCAACTTCTTCCCGCAACTACGTCCAGTCCGATCTCGTGTACCTTGGCTTTGACACCGATCCTGCCCTGACGGGAACCAAAACGCTTCGACTCTATCAGTTTTGCCGCTACAACAGCGACTGCTACATTTCCATGGCGTTCTTTGATCGGAACAACTGGGGCTCGATCTATGTAAGTGGTACCAGCAGGTACTATTTGGAGAACCGGTGGCTGCAGCTGTTGATCCAAGTTGCGTCCAGACAATTCGTGGTCGCCCGGCTCTACGACGCCGGGAACCTGCGGACGACTTTGGCAGCAGACTTCTCCCACGCCAACAATGCTGTGATCTCCACCTCAGGCACAGCCTTCGTGCAGATCCAGGACCTCAACTACGGCAACATCTACAACGACGTCTTGGTGGATGAGCTGGCGACGTGCGCAGCCACGGTCAACAAGGAGCTCTCCACCGATGCGACTCTCTGCACCTCGTCTCAGGACCCCTTTCTGGACTCATGCATTCCTGGTGTGACCTACACGTGCCGCCCCTCTTCGCCGCTGGCCGTCGGCAGGCACGAAATCTCGTGCCAAGGCTCGGATGGCTACGCTCTCAGCTTCGAGACGGAGGTGAAGGACACGGAGCTCCCAGCCTTGACCAAAAACTTCGAGGACATCATCGAGGTGACAACGTGCGGAGAGACTGCCCAGGTAGTCTTCGAAGTTCAGGCGACCGACAACTGTGACACTCTTGCACCCACTTGCATCCCCCCGTCGGGCAGTTTATTTCCTTTGGGTACCACAACTGTCACCTGCACCGCGCAAGATTCCGCGGGCAATGCCGCAACTCCCATGACGTTTCAAGTGACGGTCGCAGGCGACACCACGCCACCTGGATCGCCGGTGATATCGCCCGTCAATCCCACCGGCGATGCTGGGAGCTGTGGTGACAGTGCCGAGGTCATCTTTGACGCAACGTTCACCGATGAGTGCCAGCCCGTCAATGTCCTCTGCATTCCTGCCTCTGGATCTTCATTTCAGCTTGGAAGCACTCCTGTGGAATGCTCGGCAGCAGATCCTTCGGGCAACACGGGCAAGGTCAACTTTGACGTGACCGTGACCGGCGGGGACAATGTCGCACCTGACATCACTCAGCTTGCTGACATCAATGATGTGACCACTTGTGGAGAGACTGCCCAGGTAACTTTCGTGGTGGAGGCATCGGACACTTGTGACGGCCCTGTCACACCCACTTGCCTCCCCCCGTCGGGCAGTTTGTTCCCCGTGGGCACCACCGTTGTCACCTGCACAGCGCAAGATTCCGCAGGTAATGCCGCAACTCCGATGTCCTTCCAGGTGACGGTGGAGGGCGACACCACGCCACCGGCCTTTGACCCGACCCCTGTGGACAAGACCGCGGACGCCGGCTGCGGCGACTTCGCCCAGGTCAGCTTCGAAGCAAGTGCGACCGATGGATGCGGCCCTCCCCATGTCACTTGCACTCCGCCCACTCTGAGTCTCTTCCCGGTTGGCAGCACCACGGTGCAGTGCACCGCAACAGACGCGTCGGGCAACGCTGCCACGGAGAGCTTCGAGGTTACCGTGGCGAAGAGCTTGGAGGCCCCCAGCTTCGGCCCGACTTCCGACGTCGAGGCCCGCAGCCCCTACTGCCGGGCCATGCGCGTGCAGTTCGAGGTGCCTGTGATTGGCGGCTGTGGGGCCACAGCCGAGTGCTTTCCGGCCTCGGGATCCCTCTTCCGACTGGGCAAAACGCCGGTGACGTGCGCCGCCTCCAACGACGCCGGCTCGGCGGAGACCAGCTTCAACGTGCACGTCTCCTGCGATGCTCCGCCTCCCGGCTACCGACATCGCTGGCGCTACGCCCGCTAGCCAGCACCAGCTGAGCACTTGAGTCACATGAGCCGTTCGACGGGCCCAGAACCCTGGCCCCCCATTTTAATAGACAGAATTTTTGATGCTTAGACTCGACATGAGCTTGCATCGGGTAAAGTGCTGCAATCCTCTGTCCTTCGTGCTGCAGCCAACCGCATCTCAAGTGATCCGGCGGGCGAGCACATGAGCCGATTTTGACAGTTTTGGGCTACTGGCCCGCTTTTCAGTCATTCCAGTAGTCTGCTGCATTTTGCTGCTCTCCTGAGACGTCTTTTAAACTACGAACTTGCTTGCCTCTCATCTGATTTGGCAATTTCGTTCGTTTGCTGGCTCGGGCCTCTTTCGACTCGTTCGAAGCGAGAAAGCCCAAGGCAAGCAAATGCTAGCAAAGTCTGGGGGAGGAGCAGCGTGTCTATCTGGTGTAGTTTGGCCTATTGCCGAAGATCGAGCTGCATCGATCGCGAGCTAGAAATGCTGCGTTGGCACCTCGGAGACTTTCCGACAGTTGCTGTTTCCTTCAACTACAAAGGTACCTCTCTCCTCCGGTGTCGAGGGCGGAGGGCACCAGATCAAAGCCCATAAGGCCCCACGTATTCAGGAAGAAGACCTGTGTCAGAGTCAGAGTTTGGCTTGTCTGATGTCTGCCGGATGCTATGTCCTGCTCGGTACCTCGGCGTCTAGGTGTTAGGAGCCAGTGGCCTGCCCATGTCCTGGCAGGACGACTAGCGTGCAGAGCCTGTTTATGGCGAAGCATGCGCTGCGAACTCAGGAAGTCGCTCTTTGATGCAGACGATCTTGGGAACCGCAGGTATCATGAGGACTTCAGTGCAGTCTGCTGATGCAAGAGTAAGCAGCAGTGGAGATGTCGGGAGTGGGCTCTAAACCCTAAAGCCTAAACCCCACCCATAAACCCTAAACTCCTATGCCTATAGCCTATAACTAAGCCCAAGGATTCCTAAATTCCTATAAAATTCCTAGATTTCAAAATTCCTATACACTCCTAAATTCCTATGCCCAGGCATGGAGGGCCTGGCTGCGACATCGACGTTGCTGCTGAGCGATTCGCGAACGTTGCCAGGCATCCGCAGAAACGAAAAGCATGAGAAATGCGCATCTCCTTCGCATTGTTGTGATGATGACCATGATGAGGCTCCTTCTTATTGTGATGAAGATGAAGAAGATGATGATGAGTGTTTTTCTCATTGCTCATGATTATGAGAAGCTTTGCTTGGGATCACGTGCGAGGAAAGCGTGGACGCGTTTATCTCTCTCTATCTCTCTCTCTCTCTCTTTCGCGCTCTCTGTCTCTCTCTGTCTGTCTCTCTCTCTCTCTCTCTCTCACACACACAAAT
>CAJNJA010005229.1:0-16926 GCA_905231915.1 Symbiodinium necroappetens
TAGTACTACTACTACCTACTCCTACTACTACTACTACTACTACTACTCCTGCTGCTGCTGCTGCTACTACTACTACTACTACTACTCCTGCTGCTGCTGCTGCTGCTACTACTACTACTACTAGTACCACCCACTATGACGACGAGTACTACTAGTATCGCTGCTAATGCTTCTGCGACTGTTGCTGTGACAGCTGCTACTGCAGTGACTGCTACTCTGAGTATTCGTTTCTTCTTCTTCTTCCTGTTGTCATTGCTCCCTAAACCTTAAACCCTAAACNNCCCCAAACCCTAAACCCCAAACCGTATGCACCTCGGTTTCCGTTAGTCACTGCGTATCTTAAATTGAACCCTCCGATCCGAACCCCCAAACCCGAAATCTTACAGCCCACATCCCGAGCCTGAAAAACTCTCCGAGGACATCCCGAGGCCTCCAAGCCCTAAGCCCTGAACCCTACACCCGAAACCCGAAACCCGAAGCCCTAAACCCTAAACCCTAAACCCTAAACGCGAAACCCTAAACCCTAAACCCATGAACCTCCAAGTGCTCCGAGGACATCCTGAAGCTGCGGGAGGAGGTGAACGGGCTGACGGTGAAGAGCGCCTCCCACGAGGTCTCCGGTTTTTTTGGGGCGAAGGGTTTAGGGTCTAGCTCCCACCAGGCCTCAAAGGGAGGTGTTTTGGGTTCGGGGTTTAGGGTTTAGGGTTTTGGGTTCCGGGGTTTGGGGTTCAGGGTCTAGGGTTTACGGTCTAGGGTTTTAGGGTTTTAGGGTTCCAGGGTTTAGGGTTTTAGGGTTTAGGGGTTATAGGGTTTAGGGTTTAGGGGTTATAGGGTTTCGGAGTTTGGTTAGAGTGGAGGGCTTGGGATCAAGAGCTGTGTTGACAGCCTAAACAAACCCCAAACCCCAAACCCTTATAAACCCTAAAAGCCCTTTATAGACCCTAAACCCTAAACCCCTAAACAAAACCCTAAACCCTAATTCTTCAAACCCCAAACCCCAAACCCGAAGCCCTTCTTCACCCCGAAGCAGAGCCACTGAAGCAGAGCGGCAGCGGTCAGGCCCATGCTCCCGATTCCTTCGGTCCATGGTTTAGGGTTTAGGGCTTAAGATTTAGGGTTTTATGATTTAGGGTCTAGGGGTTTAGGGGTTTAGGGTTTAGGGCTTTAGGGCTTTAGGGTTTAAGGCTTAGGGTTTAAGGTTTAGGGTGAGGGGTTTAGGGTTTGATGGGGCTGGGTCTTAGTGTTCGACCAGGCCCGGGGTCGAAGGTCTGATGATGCCGGTGATGGTGAGGATGATGTTGGGGGCTTAGGGCTTAGGGTCTATAAAGGTTGTTAGGGTTTATAAGGGTTTTAGGTTTTAGGGTTTAGGGTTTAGTGTTTATTAAGGGTTTAGGTTTTAGGGTTGGGGTTTAGGGTTTAGTTTAGTGTTTATAAGGGTTCAGGGTTCAGCGCGGATGATTGTTGCCATGAGTGTTGTTTGGGCGCCAAACTCCCAAAGCCGCCAAGAAGCTTCAACCGTCAACCCGCAAAGCTAACCCTAAACTCCTAAATCCTTATAAACCCTAAACCCTTATAAACCCTAAACTCCTAAACCTTAAACCCCAAACCCTAAACCCCAAACCCTAAACCGTAGCTACATGCGAAGCCTTGGTACCGAAGGAAGGTCAGAGACGCTACTTAGGTTGGGGCTTCCTTATGAAAAATCGAATGCTAGGAACAAGGCTACCCTTTTTATGAAGGGGCGACTGGGAAACCTAGGGTTTCGGGTTTAGGGTTGAGGGGTTAGGGTTTAGGGTTTAGGGTTTAGGGGTGTACCTAGCTGCCAAGCAGTTCCGCTGCAGGAGGAGATTTACAGATCAGACGTGAGGACCTGCGGGTTTAGGGTTGCGGGGTTTGGGTTGATGGCCAGTTGGCAGGTGGACATCCAAAAGAACAGCGATGCCGTCCGCAAGATGGAGCCCGGGGGGAAGGGTTTCACGCCGGATTTCCATTTTGCAACGGCCTTACTTGGAGGTTCATGGGTAGTTAGAAGTGGGGCCATAAGAAGGATGACTATAGTTACCATCTTAGGGGACTTACAACCCCTAAACCCTAAGCCCTAAACCCTAAACCCTCAATCTACTTAGAGCTACCCATGAACCTCCAAGTATTGCAGGCTTCCGACTTCAAACCCTAAAGCCCGATGTCGACGACGCCTTCGGACCTCGGGGACTTCTGGCCTCTTTGAGGTTTACGGGCCCTAAAACCCAAACCGTTGCTGCAAGCGTAGGGTTTAGGGCTTTGGGTTTAGGGTTTAGGGTTCAGGATAGAAGTTGAGCATCCAGCAGCAGCATAATTCAGGTTACTGGCACGTTTTGGTTTTGTCGTCTGAAGATGCAGGAGTCTTCGGCATCGTCGTTGTTGTTGTCGTCGGTCTACATGCGCACCTAGAGGAAGGCGTTTTAATAAGGCATTGGTGCAGGCGGAGAAGCCTGTGATGCCGGTTTTCATAGGCACAGTTATAGGTTATCGATGATGCACAGAGGACATTGGCGGTAGATGGTGCTTTTGGAAAGAGGCTTCTATCTTCGTCCAGGGAGTGATCATGTGGTGTAGCTTCGCTGGCAGCTGTGGAGCGTTAAGCTACCCATGCTGCCCGTCACGCTTGACTGCAACGAATAACGCAACCAGGATGACATGTTTATCCAGCTGCTTTTTCTCCCGGGCTTGTCGTGCGCAGCCTGAAGCAGAGGAAGCCACGAGCCGTACTAGAATTTGATGTAGTGGTCGAATTTTTACCAAAAGCTATTCTTTAGAGCTCCTTACTACAACTATGTTAGTAACAAGCCTCAAGACCCAACATAACTCCGCTTGCCACATGCAACTCAAAGGTCTTCACTGCATGTCGCGCCAATGAGAAGCATTTCACACTGGAGAGCATATCGAATTCCGTACAACTCCGCACATCTTCTACGGGGCCTCTTCAAGTTCTGCTTGTAAAGTCCGTCACCGGTCGCAGGAGAAGCAGCGCAACATGGATGAGCAGAACTGGAAGGCCCTTGGGGGCAGACCTCTGATGGGTGTGAGCTGTAGGCCTTCGTAGCTTAAGGTCAGGTCTGGGCAAATGCCCTAAGCCCCACGCAGCCTCTTCCTTAAATCCTAAGCCCCACACCTTAAACCCTTTGAGCTTTACCCTAAACCCTAAATAAACCCCATGCCCTAAACCCTAAACCCAAAGCCCTAAACCCTGTACCCTAAACCCTAAGCCACAAAGAAACCGATAACTGGAAGTCCACAGCTTCAGCCGCCTTATGGCAGGCCCAAATGGACGCCGTCCACGATGTGTTGGACACCAAGGCCCGCGGTGACCCAATTCAAAGTTTCAGGATCTCAGGTCTCTATGGTTGATGATATAAATCCTGCATTACCCCTAATAAGGAGTATACCATAATTCCCATAGTCTAGGGTCCTTGAGGTAATGCAGGATTTATATCATCAACAGTATCTTCTTGAGGGGTTTGGGTTTGGGGTTTGGGGCTTGGGGTTTAGGGCTGCGTGAACCAGGCGTAGACCCGTAACGAACCTTAAGTTCCTAAACCCAAATCCCTTGTCCTACAGAGCGGTTTCAATCGATGGGGTGTTGGCCGCTGCGCCCTAACGGATGTGCAGCCTGAAGCACTTCCCCATATTTCCCTTTCAGTATAACGTACCGCAAGAGCCACTCAGGCCCGGGGTTGTTCAGTTTAGGGCTTGAAAGGTTTGAAGGGTTTGAGGGAATGGAAGGGTTTGAAGGGTTTAGGAAGTTTAGGGGTTAGGGACAGAGACTTCAAGTGTTGAGGTACCCGGTGAGTGCAGGAGCTGCCGGGTTTGGGGCTTTGGGATTTTCAGCGTTCAGGGGTCTGGTTGAGGGCTGCAAACGTTTATGGCTGGAGTCTTCCGAGTTTGCATCCTAGGTGTTTGTTGTTTTTTGGCTCTGAAGCGTTCAACATGCAGGTCGGGTCGGGCACCTAAACCCCAAACCCTAAACCCTAGCGCCCAGACCCTAAACCCGAAACCCCAGACCTCAAATCCTAAATCCCAAACCCTAAACCCTAAGCCCGAAACCCTAAACGCTAAACCTGTTGGGAGTCTGGGTTTCGAGCTTGCTGGGGGCTCGGAGGTCAACGAGAAGCCCTTCGAAGATCTGAAGCACTGCACCGCCGCGCTCACGAGGGTCGGAGGGTTCGGAGGTTTTGGGTTTAGGGTTGAGGGCTTAGGGTTTAGGGTTTAGGCTTGAGGGCTTAGGGTTTAGGGCTTAGGGTTTAGGGAGGGTGGGAGCTTGAAATCGTAGAGAGTTAGTTTGAGGGTTGAGTGCCTCTAAGGTCTATGGTCGGCCCCAGGGGCCCAGGGCGTTAGGCGATCTGCTTTTTGGCGCTTCTGTAGCTCCAGCCCGAAGTTGCAATGCCAGAGAAATCCATGCTAAAGCTAGAGCCCTAAACCCTAAACCCTAAACCCTAAACCCTAAACCCTAAACCCTAAGCCCTAAACCCTAAACCCTAAACCCTAAACCCACAACCACTAAAGCCTTCAACTCCGGCGTGGCAGGCGGCGGGTTTTCTGTTTTGTCTTCTGAACCCGAAATCCTTAGGTCGTTAAGCTCAAAGCCGAAATGAGTAGGCTCAGAAAACCCTAAACCCTAAGCCATAAAACCCAAAACTCTGCAAGCACTGAACTCCTAAGCCCTAAACCCCAACGCCACAAAGCCCAGAGCCCAAAGAGTTGAAGTCCACAAGCCGTAAATGCCGTGAACCTCGTAGAAAGGCTACCTCGATCGCAGGGTGATTTTTCTAGCTGGTTCAGCGCTTAGGGTTTAGGGTTTAGGGCTCTAGGGTGGTTCTTCGTTTGGAGAGTCTGTCTTCCTGACGCTCTAGCTTACCACGATGTTTCGAAGTTCCCAAGGCTTCAAGCCTGGAACCCGCGAGACTCTAAACCTCTGAACCCCCCGGGCCAACACCCCGTTCCCGCGACAGGGTGTCGTGAAGTTTGCCCAAGTCGTGGGTGTCTTCCCGGGACCGAAGTTCGATGATGCCGAAGGTGGGTTTCTGGTTTCTGGGCCGGGGATGTCGATGCAGGGCTCCAGGATGTCTAGCTCAGAGTCATCTCAAGATTAAGGATTTTGATCCTTCGAGGTGTTGGTCCCTTGGGGTTTAGGGTTTGGGGGTTTGGGGCAGCGTTCTAGAGTTCCGGGTTTGGCTCGATCTTGCGAAGCCCCAGATGCCCAAAGGCCGGACTTCCCTAAATCCCAAAGACCCCGAGCCCCCGTCCCCAAGCCCCAAAACCCAAGTCCTCACACCCTAAGCCCAAAATCCGAGTCCTCAACATCTGAAGCCCTCCCGCCCCTCATCTGGGCATAGTCACGGGACGGCAGCATTTAG
Organism: Symbiodinium necroappetens; assembly: GCA_905231915.1. Classification (NCBI taxonomy): domain Eukaryota; class Dinophyceae; order Suessiales; family Symbiodiniaceae; genus Symbiodinium; species Symbiodinium necroappetens. Next base: position 5,394 of record CAJNJA010005229.1, read on the forward strand.
CAGCATGGCAGGAGGACGTACACACTGGCAGTGGCGCGTACTGCCGTATAGGTAGCACGACAGGCGCACTCGCACGCAGCATCCTGGTTTCAAGATGGCCTCCGCGCAAACGAGGTGGTCATTTCGACAGAGATGGGGGACAGTGTCGTGATGGAAGTACCGGTTAACAAAGACTGGTGGGAAGCCATAAGCCGGCAGCGACGAATTATGTTCGCTGTGAGAGTGCAGAAGGCTTACCAGGAGGGCAAGAGCGAACTGCTGGTAACTCCGAGCTGTTTGACTTCTCGGTTTGCAGCGGCTGCTGAATCTTCTCAGTGGCGGATGATAGCGACAGAACAACCTCAACCCTAAACCCTAAACTTTAAACCCTCAACTTTAAGCCCAAAACCCTAAACCCTAAGCTTTAAACTCTAAACCCTAAGCTCAAGCCTTGGGCCGCCCACCTCCGTGGGTGGGCGGCGCTTGCACGCCTCCCCACAGCTATGGGGACGGTAGCACCCACGTCCGGAGGTTCTCCTCAAGACCCAGTCCCTGCCCTGCCACTGCCTTGCCATGCTCTTACTTCTTACTGCATGAACAAGCTTGAGATAAAGAAGAAAGCCATGGAATGAGTTTAGAGTTAAACCCTGAAAGGAATAGGTTTGGGCGGTTTCGGGCTCCAGCGGGGAATCGTCAAACTACCATACACTCGAAACTGCGCTGTCGCTAGATACTTCTGTTTATGCGCCACTCTACGGCAAACCCTAATGATAAAACCCTAGACCCTAAACCCTTCCTTGAGCCCCTAAATCCTGAACCCTGGCTCTGACAGGCCCACGGCCCGACTGTTGTCAGGTTTAGGGTTTAGGGAATTTAGGGTTTTGGAATTTAGGGAATTTAGGGAATTTAGGATTTAGGGACTTTAGGCTGTATAGGGTATGATCTAGTTTTTCTTCACGCTTCTCTGGGTATTGTGTCGGGCTTTCGTGGACAAGCTCGGGACTCAGGGTTCCACTGGTTTGGGGTTCACAGGCCGCGAAACCCTGAACCTTAAACTTTAGGGTTTAGCAGTTTAGCGTTTAGGCTCTGAGCCATCAAGCCTTATACTGAGAGGCCCCCTCGCCCCTAAACTTACGTCAAGAGTCGCCGATCTGGTGTTGGCTACACCCAACCCTTGCACCGGAAAAAGGGGTGGAGCTTCCTAGAGTTTGCTCCCGGCTCTGGCAGACGACCTCAGAGAAGCTATGCCTTGGCCTTGATGCAAGAACCCTAAACCCTAAGCCCTCTCAATACATTGCGCTCTTGTTAGGGGACTACCAGGATCGGGACCTATAGAAAATAACGGGACTTCCTCATGGAGGAAACTATGAAACCTACCACAATTTGAGACCCCAAGGCCCTAAATGCCTAGGCCAGAAATCTCAAATCCAGCCTCCAGAGTGCAGGGGCAGACCAGGGCGAGGCAGACGTGGAGCTCTTGGGATGGGAGGAGCGAGCTATAAAGGCTTATAGGGTATTACAGGGTTTTAGGGTTTATAGGGCAATATAAGGGTTTATAGCTATTATAAGGGTTTAGGGTTTAGGTTATTATTAGGGTCGCCTCCGCATACCGCTACTGCCAGTGCTGCTGCTGCTGCTGCTGCTGCTGCTGCTGCTGCTGCTGCTATGAATCATATTCTGAGCACCACCACCACCAGAACAGCAGCAGCAACAACAACAACAGCAGTGCCAAGGCCGACTATCCACCAGTTCTTCATCTACCGTTGCAGTTTTTTAGTTTCCACAGAAGGCTTCTGGGGTTCTTGACGATGAAACTGGGGCTTCGGCTGCAGAGCAGTCAGGTTTCCCCGTGTCAAGCCAAGGGTAAGGGCTTTCGGGAGATTCCTCCGGGTTCAGAGTAACCAGAACAGCAAGGGGTTTAGGGTTTAGGAGCTTAGTGTTTAGGGTTTGGGGGTGTGTCGACCGAATGTCCACGGTAGGTGTATAGGTTTCAGTGGACCGAGGTTTCGCCTTTCAACTTCATGGTTAGTTAGTAGAGCTGAGCAGCTAGTACAGGCTACTTGACGCCCTCCAGGCAAACATTCCTTCAACCTCGTGATTAACTAATTCAACCTTTAGTGTTCAAAGGGACAAGCTACTTGGTGGCCTCAGATCTGTCAATTTTCAAGGGAGGAGTGGTGTGAAATGTGAACGAGGACGCGTGTTGTAGAGTCGTGGGTGTGGCGACACAAAGAACAACGGCGTTGTTTGCTGCATCCGGGCTCAAACGTGTTGGGTTTAGGGACTAGAAATATCTATGTATTATTATCGACAGTAGTGTCAATACAGAGTTATGAAGGAATACTTGTACCCAGACATGCACTTACCTGTAAATGGCTGTAATCATACACCATAACTACCGTTTACTTCTAGGTAAGACTTCAATGCCGTTCGTAATTTGTGTCACGCTCTTGGACCTGTGCAGGCTTAAGCTGAGCATTCAGGCTGAAGCTGGGGAATTGTGGTAATTCGGGTCGTTCGGGTAACTCAGGCTAAGTGCTCAGGGTGAAGGGAGCCCCTTGCAGGAGTGTGCCGAGAACATGTCCTTCCGCGTGGACAAGGCGTTGGACCACAGTACCCGAGGAGTGATCAGTACTGTATCACTTTTGGTCACCAAATGAACCTAAAATATGTCACAAAACCCCATAGCTATTTCCATTGTAGCCCCCTTTAGGTTGAAGCGCAAACTCGAGGCCACACCCCAAATCCAAGGCCCTGAACCTCGAGAACCAGATCCCAGCAATCTGCAGCTCGGGGCGCTCAATTCCAGAAAACCCAAGAGTCTAGGGTGTAGGATAAGCTATTCGTTCTAAATCCCAAACCCCCACAGCAGAAGCACCAAGACCCCATCATCAATCCATACGACCGGAGGTCGTACGAATGAAACCATACCCTGTAGACCCACAGCGGTACCCGGAGAGGCCTGGCGCCAGCGCTGTTCTCAGCGTTTCCGCAACGTTCTGGACATGGTGGCCAAGAAGGCGAGTTTCTTTCTTAGTTTCGGGCGTTCAGAGTCCATGGTTTGGAATGGGCATCCGGCTGCCTAAACCTGTCATAGGACTGCTTTCCCTTCTCTTCTTCCTCTCTGTGCTGCTCTGCTCTACACTCTACTCCTGCCTCGGCGGCGACGAGTGCTACTTTGATGACCACAAAAGCTGTACATGGCAGGCAGATCACAGCGTGCTTCGCCTCCTGCAGATCTCACAGCAGCCGCTGTGGCTACAACACGCTCGAGGGATGCGGGATGAACTTCTCGGTGTTTTGCTGTTTGGGGCGTTGAGTATCAGCTTCGGAGGTTTAGGAGCCAGCTTGCCCGGAGAGTCCAGCAAACCCCTCAATGAAGGCTCCGGCCGGAAAAAACCCTTAGCTCAACATCCTGATGACGAGGATGATAACGATGATGAGGAATATGATGATGGTAATGATGATATCGATGGTGATGGCAATGATGGTAACGATGATGATGACGATGATGATGACGAGGGTCATGACGATGATGATAACGATGGTGACGATGGTGATAACAATGATGACACCAATCTTGATGACGGGGCGATCTGGAAAACCTGGCTGCGAAGGGACCCTGTTTCCCCAGACTTGTTTTCGCCCCACAAACCCCAACAAGTCTGTCCCAACCTTCAAAATCATCGGCCCCCACGAGCGGTTTCGCCTTTCCTCGTAACACCGGCTTGGCTGCCCGGCTTCACAGGTTCAGTTCAGGGTGTTTTCTTTCTTTGTTTTTTCTGGGGCTGGTGCCTTATTCAAAGAATCTACGTTTAAACTATACGGTGATCCTGAATATGATTTGAAACATAATGGGGTTTTGGAGTCTCTGGCTAAGCGATGCAGGTTCAGATAGTTGCACGGCATAGGCAGGATCGCATGCGTGTATGTGTGTATGTGTGTATGTGTGTATGTGTGTAGGTGTATATCTGTGTGTGTGTGTTGTGTATGTGTGTGTGTGTACGTGTATGTGTATCTGTATGAGTATGTGTATGCGTATTCGTATGCGTATGTGAAGGTGTTTGTGTCTGTATCTGTGTCTGTGTATGTGTATGTGTATGTGTATGTATGCATGTACGTATGTACGTATGTACGTATGTATGTATGTATGTATGTATGTATGTATCTATGCATGTAGGTAGGTAGGTAGGTAGGTAGGTAGGTACTTCATGATGTCAGTCTTCGGCCAGGGTCAGAATTTAGGGCTTCAGATCTGATCCTCCTCTGCCCTCCAAACCCACTCAGGCACATCGAATCCCAGTTGGAGCGCGTGAAGCACGAGCGCGAGCTTTGGAGACTCGGCGGAGTAACCCTAAACGCTAAATCCTAAACCGAAAAACCCCCTAAGCCCCTTAAGCTGTATGGAGCTTCTTATCATGATTTGCCGGCCACGGGCCAGTACTGTAACCAGCCAGAGAGTTTCAGGGTTTAGGTTTCGGGTTTAGGGTTTGACAGGTGGAGTCGTAGCCAAACACCAGAGAACCTTCAGAACAGATCCTCTGCTGCGAAGGCTAACAATTTCTGCGGCGATTTGCAACTCTAGTTGAGGCCGACGAGCGTCAGGAATTTGTGCAGTACCGCCCTACAGCACCACAGCAAGCATGAAAGCCCAGATAGCACCCAAGATCGCTATCATGCAGCGCCTGAACGACAGAAGCATGGGTGCTTGCCTTGGTTTGAGGTCCCTTTTGACTTTGCACACAGCTTCTGCAAGCCAGGGTATTCTGGATGCCGGATTGGTGGACGGAGAAGAATCCCAAAACCCTAAAAGCCCACAACCCTACATCCCAAATTGGAGCAGGTATGCTTCCGTCCCACGCTAGGAACCCGAACCGGGGGTCCACGGTTTGCACTGTTGTGGCATAGGTTTTCGTAAACCCTGGGCCCTATACGCTTGCAGAGAGAGGAAAACTGTATATCCCAAGCTCCAAACTCCAAACCCGGCACTCCAAGCCCTAAACCCTAAACCTTAAACTCTAAACTCCAAACCCTAAACCCTAAACCCTAAACTCTAAACTCCAAGCAATGATTCTTGAACCCGGACTCGCAACGGCGGAACCCCGAAGCCTGATTTCCAAGCCACAACCCCAGTGTCACTGATTTGCACGTATATATATATACACACATATACATATATGTAGGTATATGTATATGTATATATACTATGTATGTATGTATATATATATATTATGTATAACATATATATATATTTATATGTATATGTATGTAGATTTATAGATAGACAGATAGATAGACAGATAGATAGATAGATAGATAGATAGATAGATCGGTAGATAGACAGAGAGATAGACAGACAGACAGACAGACAGATAGATAGATAGATAGATAGATAGATAGGTAGATAGATAGATAGATAGGTCGGTAGATAGACAGAGAGTTAGACAGATAGATAGGCAGATCGGTAGATAGACACAGAGACAGACAGATAGATAGATAGATGGATGGAGAGATAGGTAGATAGATAGACAGATAGAAATGTAGATACATAGAGAGATAGAGAGACCGATAGATAGACAGATCGTCTAACCCTGCTTCAACCGAAACCAACACGCCCAACGGCCCTCAGGAAGGAAGTCGTCGAGCGTCGTCAGCAGCAGCCGTGGCCTTGGGGAGTTTCTGTCTATTTCAGGCATTGGTGTAAGGGATGTGGGGTGTTAGGGTTTAGGGATAAGGCTTTAGTGCTTCGGGGTTTAGGGTTTAGGGTCTCTGGCGTGGGATGTGCTAGCGATTTGTTGAGTTTCAGGTTTTGGGCGCCTGGCATGCATGCATGTTAGAGCAGTGTCTTACAGGCAACATTCTTCAACTCCGGATCACCCTAAACCCTAAACCATAAGCCCTCAACCCTAAACCCTCAACCCTAAACCCTACCCTAAACCACCAATCGGGGCTTTGAGTTTCGATCTTCGGCGGTCACGGATGTTTTGGCCCACTGAGGCCAAACGGCCCGCCTAAACCCCGGACTCCTAAACCCTCAAACCCTAGGGTTTAGGGTTTAGGGTTTAGGGTTTAGGGTTTAGGGTTTAGGGTTCAGGGTTCAGGGTTTAGGGTTTAGGGTTTAGGGTTTCTACTTTCACCCTGAACCCTTCCCCCCACATCCTACATTCGCCCTTTTCCCTAAACCTAAACCCAAGCTACACCTCAAACCCTACATTCACATTGAACCCTAAACCCTAAACCCTACTTGCACCCTAAACCTCAAACCCTACATTCACATTGAACCCTACACCCCAAATCCTAAACTATCCGGAGGAAGGCTTCAGCCCCCTGCGGTCCTCTTGCATCGCTAAAGTCACTCCAAACCTGACGGCCAGTTTCCCCCAAACCCCGAAACTACCAACCCCAAACCCTAAACCCTAAACTCTAAACCGTTTTTGGGGGCGGTGGGGAGCCCAGAGTTTTCCGAAATTGGAAACGGTTTTGGGTGGTTCGGTAGGACTGTAGGGTTTAGGGTTTAGGGTTTAGGGATAGAAAGCTGTCTCCAAGTCGCACCACTACCCTAAGCCTGGGAAGGAGAGTGGAGAGGTTGTGTGGATGCCAAATCAGCAAACTCCTCGGAAACCTCAGCGAAAAATTCCGGTCACTATACTGGCCCCTATAAGCTGTTTTGAACCCCCGCAAAGACCTGAAATTCTAAACCCTACACCCCAAGCCCCAAACCCTAAACCCCTAAGCCCTAAACCCAATACCCAAAACCCGAAACCGTAAACCCTAAACCCTAAACTCCTAGACCCCTAAATCCAATTTTTCCACCAATGTGACCACCAGGCCCCTCCAGCTGGCTTTGTCGATGAAGGAGCAAACTGCTGCTCCTGGCGGTGGATCGTAGGAGGACCAAACAGTTTAGTTTTTTTTTGGGTTTAGGGTTTAGGGATTCTGGCGGTTCAGGTTTTCGGGTTCTAGGGGTTCAGGGTTTAGGGTGTAGGGGTTTAGGAGTTTCAAGGTTTAGGGGGTTTGGGGTTGAGGGGTCTGGGTTTAGGGCTCAGGGCAAGATTTTTTGGGTTCCGTTTTTGGGCTCTACTTGGAGGTTCGTGGGTAGTTATAAGTGGGGTTATAACTAGGGTAACTATAGTCATAACCCACATTAACGGACTTATAACCCTACTTATAACTACCCATGAACCTCCAAGTAGAGGGTGTTATAGGGTTTGAGGAGGACCCCGGGGGCTTGGTCTGGGTTCGGGTTGTAGTGAATTGAGGGGTATATGCATGTCTCTACAGGATTTAGGGTTTATAGGGTTTAGGGTTTAGGGATTATCGGGTTTAGGGTTTAGGGGTTTATAGGGTTTAGGGTTTAGGGGTTTACAGGGTTTAGGGTTTAGGGGTTTATGGGGTTTAGGGTTTAGGGTTTACGGTTGGCTACGGCCGGTGTGGCGCTCGGCTTCGCATTCTTTTTCTCGAATATACCCCGCCCTCACAGAATCCCTTTCATTAAGATATCCACTGTGAATCTCTTATATGAATCAGTCTTCACCCCCTAGGACTTCAAAGTACCGAATTGTATAGAACTCGATTCAGCGACTTTGCATTTAAGTTGCTTCTCGGTAAGGACAAAACACCCCAAAATTCGGTGCCGTCTTGTTGCCGGTCGTTGTTTTTTGAAGACAGTAGCCACAATACAGCTGCAATTCGGTGTAGGATTTAAGATTTAGGATTCTGGATTGAGGATTTAGGGCACAGGGCTGTAGGATCTAGGATTTAGAGCTGTAGGGCTCAGGGATTCAGGATTTAGGAGATAGGATTCAGGATTTAGGATTTTGCATTTAGGATTTAGGATTTAGGGTTCTGAGGATCGGAGCTTTAAGATTTCGGATTTAGGATTTAAGGCTCTAGGGTTCAAGGCTCTAGGATTTAGGATTTAGGTTCAGGGCTTCAGGAATCAGGGGGCTCAGGGCTTTAGGATTTAGGATTAGGATGTGGGGTTCTGTGGCTCATGGCTTTGAATTTAGGATTTAGGGTTCTATGGCTCCGGGCTTTAGGATTTAGGGTTCTGTGGCTCAGGGCTTTAAAAATTTAGGATTCAGGATTTAACATTTAGGTTTTAGGATCTAGGATTCAGGCTGAAACTGTCAGATTTGACGTTAAGGTTTAAATATACATAGGTAGAGAGTGTTCAGGGGTTTATACGGTTTAAGGTTTGCAGTTTAGGGTTTAGGGTTTAGGGGTTCAGGGTTCAGGGTTCAGGGGAGTTGTGGTGCTATCCTGCTTTGCTCTTCGTGGGTGCTTTTGGCCTTTGGAAAAAGCCTGCTCTGTTCTCCAGGTCTTCGGGATCGGATCTAGGGTTCAGGGTTCAGGGGTTTAACGTAGGGGCGTTTATGATCAGACACAGGATTTTGGGGTATATTCTGCTATACTTATAATAGGTAACACCTGAAACAATATAGACAATTATTTAACTATTATACTATAAGTATAATAAGGAACACCNNCCCCCCCCCCCCCCCCCAAAGTAGTAAATGTAATTCTTAAGGCCCCTGGAGGATTTTGAGTTGACAGCAAACTAAACCCTAAATCCTAAACCCTGAACCCTAAACCCTATACCCTAAATCCTAAACCCTGAACCAAGATAGCCAAGAAGCCAGAAACACTAAGCCGCAGGCCCTAAATCCCACAAATGACACCCGAAGCCGATGCAATGCAATCCGTTCAGCTTTGCAGGACTGCGGAAACAGACGCGTCATCTTAACCGATTTTCTGGCAACGCCGATTGCTGAAGGACTGCTTGTATATTCCAGTACGAACGTGTGGCCTTGCATCCTTTCCCACTGCCTGAAGTCGTTTGCTCAGCACCCTGAGAACAAAACATGCAAACTGATCTGTGTTTGGGCCACAGCCTAAGACACAAATCAGGGATCTTCATACTGTGGGTATGGTTGTTCTTGTAGTTACGTCTTCTCACACGCTTCCTTGTAACCTCTTCGTTTGAACAGATTTCCTGCAAAGTTTCCTGACTTCAAATGACTTAAACCCTGTACCCTCAACCATAAAGAACCATACAAGACCCTATCAAAGCCTTCGATATCCACGCGAATCCCTTAAACCCTAAACCCTAATCCCTAAGCCCACATGAAAGTTACAAACCCATGTGAACCCCTTCAACCCTAAACCCGAATCCCTAAGCCCACATGAAAACCCTACAAAGCCCCTGCCAGGAAGCTGTGTTTGTCAGAGCTTAGGCTTTGGGGTGTACCGTTGACCTGAAGATTTCTTAGGGTTTAGGGTTCAGGGGATTAGGGTTTAGGGATTAGGTGTAGGGATTAGGGTTTAGGGTTCAGGGATTAGGGTTTAGGGATTAGGGGTTAGGGTCTTCTAGGGTCTTCAGTCCTGAGAACTGGACGCTAAACCCTGACCCCTAAATTCAGAAGCCCCTAAATCCTACATCCTCAGCCTTGAAAGGGTCTTCAGTTTTCTTTCCTGAGCTTCGGAATTTTGGGACCAACCAAGAGAACACCCCAACCCTAAACCCTAAACCCTAAACCCCAAACAATCCTAAACCCTAAACTCCTTAGGCCCAGCCCTAAACCCTTAACCCAAACACTCCAAAACCTGCACCCCAAACCCCAAACTCAATCAAGAGAACCCTATATCCTAAACCCTGAGCCCCAAGCCCAGTTACCAGATCACCCAAAACCCTAAAACCCTAAAAACCCTCAACCCAGACCTGAACCCAGTCCTTCGGGCGCCTTCCGTAAAGAGCTCGCATGCTCCCATCTTCCTGGGCACAGACGACGCTGGGATCTTCATGGCTTTGGGGTTTTAGGCTTTGAACTTTAAAGTTTAGCGGGGGGCTCAGAGTTTAGTCTAGTGTTTATGGGTTTGGGGTTTCAGGCTTTAAACTTTATAATCTTCGGGGGTTCAGAGTTTAGGGTTTATGGGGTTGGGGTTTCAGCTGTAGGGTTTCGGGCGTACGGTTTCAAGTTAGTCTACTCAAGGTGTCGAGTTCAGGGTTCAGGGTCCGGATCTCGAGTGGAGGACTTGCGGCTGATACTAGTTCTTCGTGTAGCTGGCGCTTAGGACCATGATGCATTGGTTGAGGATGTCTGCAGATGTGGCTAGGACATCTCAGGAAACCCTCAAGCCCTGAAGCCCTAAACCCCATGGATGTTAGAGCTAGAGCTTATTCCGGGCTATCGAACTCCCAGCTTCGTCGCTTCAGGACGCGCCCGCTGTTTTGTAACTTCTGTCCTTTACTTTGCATCCCAATTAGTGAAAGGTGCGTGCAGCAAGACGCTGCGCACTCCCGGTGTGAGTTGAGAAGTTTGTCAGCAAGACAATGCGTGCTGAAAGTGGTGGAAGTTTGCTCCTAAACCCTAAACCCTGCCCAACATGGGCTTTGGAGCGCAAGCTACGAAAAAGGCCCTTTAACGAAACAAAGAAACAAACCCTAAACTCCCTAGGAAGGGCATCTTGAATTCCGGCGCCCCTCGCCCGAGGCTTTAAAGACAACTCGATTCCGACTGCCATTGAATGCTTAGGGAAGGCTTAGGATATACAGGGTTCAGGTTTTAGGGTTTAGGGTTCAGGGTTTCGGGTTTAGGGTAAAGTCAAGGCTTTGAGGCTAGGGCTGGGGTTTAGGGTTGACGGCTGAGGGCTCAGAGTAATGAGGTCATGTCAGTGTCTGTTGTGTCAGGGTTTGACACGAAGAGTTTGCAGGGGTTTGGGTGACAGAGTTTCTCCCAAACTCGATGCCCCGTGCCCCACGTGGAGGATCAGCACAACCAAGGATTAGACTGAAAAGTCTACGGGTAGATACATGCATTCGTATGCCTGCCTGTATCAGAAGACCACTCATCGCTCCTTCAAGTCTACCGGTAGACCACCAACCCCAGAATCCTTCTCCGAAACCCGGAACCCCTAAATCCTAAAACCCTGAACCCTCTAGCCACCAACCTGAATCTGGAGGTCTAATTCGGGATGAGGGCATTCCCTCACATGACGGCCTCCCACCCTTCGAGTCAGATGGTCGTGTTCTGGATACCTCACGGCCTATGGTCTAGACCCTAGACCCATCGATTTCAAGGCGGCTTTCAGATGAACTCCCAAATTGAGGTCCTCGCTTCAATAAGCTTCCAATTGCTTCTGTTGTGCTTCGGATTGTTGTTTTCTGAAACCCCCGTATTGTTTTGCCTTGCTCGGGGACTTGAGGTTTCATGCCTGATCGCTTGCGCTACCTTTCCCAGCGGCTCAGAGTGTTCTCCCACGCGCCGTGCAGAAATCCTTGCAGAGCCTTGGGTGATCATGGGTTCAGAAATGGAGGCTGGGGTGCCTCAACCCACAACCCCAACACCCCAAACCCCCTGAACCCTAAACCCTGAACCCTAAACCCTCAACCCTAAACCCTACACCCTACACCCTACGTGATAGCACATGTGCAAGGGTCAAAGCTGCAGGAGGTCAGGCTTTTGGGGTTTAGCGATGTTGGGCTCATGGCTCTACATGTACATATATATATATACACATATTCATACATGTGTATGCATATGTATATATATAT
>CAJNJA010005230.1:4326-17399 GCA_905231915.1 Symbiodinium necroappetens
CCCCCCCCCCCCCCCCCCAAATCCAACCGCTTTCGCAGGCTTTCACGGTGGTTTGGATTATGGGCCCTTCAAACGTACAGCCACCACTGTCTGCCTGGAGTCTGGAGCATGCTAAGTTAACGCGCATTTTGCTGTTTTTTTTGGTTGCAGCTTGGCAGAATCAAGTGTTTGTCTGACTGATTTACGCAATGTTGAGGATTTGGCTTGGCACTGCGCTCGTGGTCGCTGGCATGGTCTTATTCCGTGTGAAGGAGGCAGTGAAGTGAGGTTGGCAGGAACTTGAAGCGACCAAAAGTGGAGTCCTGGATTCATGGAGATATCAGCTACACATGGGCGCAGCTTAGCCGACAGATCTGTGTCAATGCTGATGCCACAGGTTTTGAAAAAGGGAAAACATATCCATGTGTGACAATGGCCGTCCCTTACCTTCATGAATCCTTCGCTTCCTTTTGTATGACAATGCGTCCAGCAGCACCTGGGTATCTAGCTTGTGGTGTGTTTTTTTCCTGAGTCCGGTTGATGTTGACACCAGCAACGATGTCGGGCTACAGGTACAACACGCCACAATGTGTAGAACGAGGCGGCCAAATTTAAAAGTCCTTCGCCAGATAGATATAGTATTATATAGTGGCCAGCGTCAGCGCTTGGCCCACTGTGTCCGCTAGCAATACTGGATCCTGGGACACTGGCCGACTTGCCCATGGCTGGTCACCTTCGTAGGCTTGCGGGTTAGTAAGGCGTCCAAGAATCTCATCCCTAAACCCTAAAGCCTAAACCCTAATACCTAGGCCCTAAACCTTAAACCGAACGGAGTTAGCTTGATCATTGTGGGTGCATGACTTTACCCTCACACTTTGCTTTGCAGGCTTAACTGTGCTCGTACCTCCACGTGAAGCTGGTATGGGGTTTAGGAGATTTAGGGTTTAGCGTTTAGGGTATGCAGTGGTGTATAGGTTCAGTGCCATGGTTTGTATGCCAGCGAACTCATATGGTTGTCAGATGCTGTCGTTTCTTTCAAGCTATCATGCCCAACATGCCATTCGTTGTCCAGAAACCGTGAACCCGAGTAAATTGCGCAGACGCACATGCACTGACACTGTTCTACATATTCTAATTCTAACGTTAACAACGCCGTAGGCTCCACACCAAATCCTATAACAACGCCGTAGGCTCCACACCAAATCCTATATCATGCCCGGCTAGAATCTCTTAGAACTTGAAAAAGGCAGGTCCTTTAAGAGCCCTCAACCCTCAACCCTGTGTTCCCGAAGGCCCTGTGTCCGGCTTTCCGCCCTGAACTCCTACCCTTAGACTCCAACTAGCCCAAAGCAGGTACATGTTGATAGACTTTGGACCCCAAAGTAGGCACACTTCCGCCCTGAACCCCTAGCCTCAGACTCCAGGTACATGTTGGTAGACTTTGGACCCCAAAGTAGGCACACTTCCGCCCTGAACCCCTACCCTCAGACTCCAGGTACATGTTGGTAGACTTTGGACCCCAAAGTAGGTACACTTTGTATGCTTGGAGCCGTAGGGCTCCTCAAGACGTTAAGCCCCAAACCCAGAATTCCCAGAATTGAACAGCGCCAAAACCCTAAACCCCAGAACCCTAAACCCAAAACCCAAAACCCCAAAACCCAAAACCCTAAACCCCAGAACCCTAAATCCCAAAACCCTAAACCCTAAACCCCAAAACCCTAAACCCTCACAGCCTCAGGTTCGGGGAGCTGACCGGCGTGATGCTCGCGGACACAAAGCGCTTTGTCCAGAGTTACAACTGACGTTCAGAGTTTAGGGTTTAGGGTTCAGAGTTTAGGGTTTAGGGTTTCGATCAGGGCTCCGGCTCTATGAAAAAGCCCTTAACAGTAGCCTCTAAAGGAGCCCTTAGAGGGACCTTTAAAGGGCCCCTTAAGGGTTTCGGGTTCTACGATGGGGGTTCCCGTTAAGGGTTTCGTGTTCTAATTCGGGAGTTTCGGGTTCTATAACAGGGTTCCTTTTAAGGGTTTCGGGTTCCATAATCGGGTTCCCGTCAAGAGTTTCGGGTTCTATAACAGTCGTCCCTTCAAAGGTTGGTATAAGGGTTCTCCAAAGGTGCAAGAAGTTTAGGCCGCTGGAAGTTTCAGCTACCGAGGGACCCCTAGCGCAGACCTTGAACTGCTAGGTAGTAGTATCAGGGAGACCCCTTCAAGGGGACCCTTCTTAACCCTGCTTCTGGTTCTCTTAAACAGGGACCTTATTGAGAGGGTCTATATCCCCAAGGGTTCCCCTAAGCCTAACTCCTATGAACGATAAGACCCCTTCTTCTAAGCGACCCTTAAAAGGGAAGTCCCCGGTTCTAAGAAACCTGCCGCTTGCATATAGGTATACGTACGTACGTACATGCATCCATGCATGCATGTATGCACACACAATCTATCTATATATATATATTATGTATACATTAACATGTATATACACACACATGCATATATATGTATACACATATATCTATATATATATATGTGTGTGTATATATATATGTATATATGTATATATATATATGTAGGTAGATATAGACATGGAAACAGATATTTCTGGAAGATGGAGATAAGCAAAGAATATCAACATGTCTGTGTATGTGCACACATGTAAAATGCAAGCAGCAATCATAAGACAACGATGAGAAGAAACATAGCAAGACTAATATAACCACGAAGAAACATTAGAAGGATAATAAAAAGAAGAGCATAAACAACTGAATGGCATAAGTAAGTGTCTACAAAAACATAGACATACATACATACTTACATACATACATACATGCATACATACATGTGTACATGTACACACACACACATACACACATATATATATATGTATGTATGTATGTATGTATGTATGTATTTATTTGGCCCCCCAACCCCCTGGCCAGCCCCCATGAACTACCGACCCTCGTTTTGTAAATACCGTGTTAAACCAGCTTTTCCGGCAGGTCCGGATTGCGTATCTCTGAAATCTATATGGGTACAGGTGTAGATATAGATGCAGATATCACATCGATGTATAGATACAGGTATATGAATACGTATATGTGTACATATACATATAGATACAGATATATAGATATGCAGACCTACAGATATAGCTCTAAGTATGGATATAGATATAGATATAGAATAGACCTAGATACAGGTAAAGATGAACATATAGATATCGATGCTGATATAGATGTGAGTACAGGTATAGATCTAGACATCCTCTGTCCCCAAAGACCCGAACTGCGACCCACTCTGTGTATCACATCATGATCCATGTCCTGCTGGCTTAGATTTTGAGAGCGCAGAGAGACCGACACCGCTTGATTTCAGCTTTCCCGTATAATCTGCAAAAGGACTCCTATTACTCCTATTACGGTCTGAGGTAACATGCGCCAAACCCTAAACCCTAAGCGCTGAGCCAGAAACCCTTTGGCTTCGAGATTGAAGCCCTAACTCCTCGAAGCCCAGAGCCCTAAGCCCATCGCCCTAGACCCGCAAAGCCGGGTTTTGGGTTTAGGGTTTAGGGCTTCAGGTTTGGAGCCTGATCCCGTCTTCCTTCAGAACTTACACCCTTGAGCCTCTGAATCGTTGACAACCCGGGATCCAGTGTTGCTAGGCCGCCTCGTCACGTCACAAGACCCTAAACCCTAAACCCTAAACCCTAAACTCGACTTTCATCTTCTCGGTTCATGTCAGCTCCACGTAAGAGACACTACCGGCGGCTGGCTACCTAAATCCGAAAAAAACGCTGCGTCCGAAGCCCAGATCCTCAATCTCTGAGCAAAAAACCCTAGGGCTCCAGTTACCTGAATAGTAGGTTACTGGGGTACATAATATATGGCTAGTAACCCACTATTTAGGTAACTGGAGCCCTAGGGAAACCCTAAGCCCTGAACCCGCACTCTCCCTGAACCTTGATTCCCTGAACCCTAAACTTCCTGAAGCCCAAGCTAGAAGTCGCTTCAATCCAGAAACCCCTAACTTAGGGTTTTGGGTTTAGGGTATTAGGGTTGAAGGGTTTAGGGTTTAGAGAACCCCTAAGCAGACGCTGAGGCAACAGCTGGACCTGCACTCCCTGATCCACCACTCGGTGCCTTCTTGCAGGTGGCCCACCGGTGTGTAACACTTTTCCCTAAGGCCCCATGAAACCGGACAAGAGCCTATAAATCCCGCTGGTGTATATTTGTTCCTTAACTAACTAAGGGGTATTGGGCCCGCCGTGTTTACGGTTTGCCTTGCCCTAAGGCTACTAAACCGATGTTGGGCATTGGTGTGGGCTAAGTGCGAACCCTAAACCCTGAACCTTAAACTTCAAATTTTCATCCTATAGCCTCAAATCTGGAACCTTGTGTTTATAACCACAGCAGCGAGACACTGAACTCTTGCACCCAACGGTGTTTGGGTTTGGGGGGTTTAGGGTTTAAGGTCAAGTCTCCAAGCTTAAGATTGCGATCGCTTCTGCAACCGGAGCACAACGGTCGTCGGAGAGAGCGTTTGAGTTTTATAGATGCAGCTTCGGGTGTCACTGCGGGCAACAGATGTCTGAGCTGTTCGTATTGTTGCTATCAAGGCATTAATATGGAATCTTAAATAATTACCAAAATTATTCCTTAGGGCTCCTTATTATAGTGGTATAAAGGAGCCCAAAACCCTGTTCTAGTCATTCAGGCCCTTACATTAACTGGCATCATGGCTGTTAGTAATCTTGTTCTGGTGGCTGCGCCAGGGAAAAGTACCGAGTTCTGCATAATTAGGCTTCACGGCAGAGTTGTCACTTCAAACAAAATTTTCAAGCTCTATAGGCTGTAAGCCTGATACCCTTCAGTTCACCTCAAATAGAAACTGCCCTTTTGCGGGCACTATAGACGAATTGTAAGGAACCATAGAAAGGTAGGTTACGTCTAAATATTAGAGTCCCGTGTTAGGCCCCTAAAATTGTACGACACCCTCATTAGAAGCAAAACGGATCCTGAAAGGAACCCTAATACAGGAAACCGCCGTTAACCCAATTTTCCCCAAGGTTCTGTAAAGCCAGAGCCCTTCGCTTAAGGGGGGTGTAGGATTCAGGGCTTAGGGCTTATAGGGCTTAGTCTCTTCAGGATCCCATACTGTAGGGCTTGCGCCGACTGCAGTGGATTCGGGTTTCGGGTTTCCGGTTTTTGGGGGTTTAGGACTTCGGGGGTTCGGGGATTACTATTGGACCCTTAACCATGGGAATCGGGTTTTGGTGGTAGAATATACTCTGCTCACAGGAGAGCTACGGATTATTATTTTCCATGGTTTCAAAGGCTGGGTAGTTTACGCTTCACGGTGTTGGCTGTAGGTTTGGGCGTGCACTGTAGGGGTTCGACCCCGGATCCTTAGCCCGGTTAGCCCTAAAAATCCACAGCCGTTCATGCGTGGCTTTTGCCTTCTTTAGGGGAATCTCGACGGCGAATTATTCCGTCTTTCATACATATTTATACTCTCCCTTGTCCAGTAGTTGTGGCACAGAGCCACCCAAACTTTATTCTAACGATGTCTTCCACTCTATGGTTGCAAGGGTTCAAGCTAATGCGGTCTCTGTTGCGGGGTAGCCTGATACGGACAGGGCGACCTGCCCTATTGATATAAGCTTGCAAATGTAAACACCCTACGAGTGTAAACTCGAACTACCGCCGAGGCTCCTCCGTACAAGTCGAAGCCCCAAGCGGGTAGGGTTTGAGGGTTTAGGGATTTAGGGTTTATAGGGGTTTAGGGTGTATGGGTTTAGGGCTTGATAGGGGTTGAAGGTTTACAGGGTTTAGGGGTTTAGGGGTTTAGGGTTTACGGGAAGCCCGAAGACGAAGAACTGACCAGGAGCAAGCAGCAGCACAAGAATCTTGTCGGAGGCACGGCACAGACTTAGGGTTCAGGGTTGGGGGTTGAGGGTTTAGGGCTTAGCGTTCAGGGGCGTTAGCTTGGCGATTTAGGGATGTTGTTGCGTCTTCATGCTTTAACCCTACGGGTCCATGTGCCCAAGAGGCACAAACCTTGGCCCCAAAGCACTTGTATAGGGATTACTTTCAGACTAACTATGTCTACTATTTGGGCACGTCGACCCTTCGAAGTTCAGGTTCTCAGTGGGTTTCGTTTATTCTCTAGGGTTGGGCTCAGGGCTGTGTTTTCGCGAGTTTAGGACGGTACCGCAATTTTCACATTCCCACAGGCAGATCTGAAAATACAGCGCCCCGGGCTTGAGAGGAGATCGAGCTTGATAGATCTGACCTGCCACTGTAAATGAGCCTTCAAGAACGGCCCAATCCTGACGGAAAAACTGGGGCAAAGCTGCCCATCTTGGCCTGCAAGGGTTCACAAAAGTTTGCGTTCCGATCGAGCGGTGTTGAACGACAATCCCCAAACCCAAACCAAGCCCCGAACCGTAAACGCCAAACCCTCCCAACACGAACTCTCAGCCGTCAACCCTGCAAATCCTGCCAGGATCAGCAGAATGCATCTTCAAAGGGACCATCCGTGTCGATTCAGAGGCCGGTCTTCCACAGAGCTTTGATATGGGGATGAAAACAGGGGGCTGTCACGATGAGACCGGAGTTTCGGTTCCTGAGGAATGGTGTTAGCACAAGAAGTATAGGGGCCTTTGCAATGAGATTACATTGTAGGATTCTGGGAAGTGTTTTAGACTGTTGGGGACGTTATTACCAACTGTTCAGACCGTCATGCTAGGCTAAGCCTCCGGCCGTCTTTGGTTCGAGGCTTCGGTTGTTGAGAAGGGTCTTAGGGAGATTTGGAAGGTTTACCTGTAGGGTTTAGGTCCTTTGGGTTTGGAGGTTTTTAGGTTTAGCATGTAGGGAAGGTTGATTTACCTGTAGGGTTTCGTCTAGTGGATTTCCAAGGCTTACGAGACAGGTGAAAACCGTAGCGTTCTTCTAAGCTCTAGTCGGCATTCGCAGGTTGGCTTCAACATGAGGCTCTTTACACGGAGAGCACTTTTGCCCAACTTCGCCAGACCCTGCCCAAAAGCGGACAACGCAGTCACCCGGAACCTTAGGAGTTCAAGGACCCATAAAGTAGGTCATTGTCCTTGTGTCCCGGGTGTCGTACAGCAACAAATTTTCTGGGTAGCTGGGCTTCGAGGAAGGCCTGGAAGGCCTATCGTACGGATCAGAATCAGAAGAATGCCCCACCGCTTGTTGTGGCTACTCCGGCTGAGGCCCTAAACCCTAAACCCTAAACCGTTGCCGTGGTTTGCGGGCGCGGCGCTGGCAGAGGAAACCCGGCTATGCAGGCTGACAGAGCTGGGGACAGAGGAAGGAGCTCGGGCAGGTCAATTCCGTAGCATGGCATAAACCCTAAACCTAAAGCCCTAAACCCTAAACCTGAAACCCTATATGGGCAGTTCTCTAAATTAGGGTCCCTTTGGGGGTTCCTTTTTTGTAAGAGTGCCGTACTATATTGAGGACCTAAAAAGGGACCCTAAATTAGAGAACTACCCATATACGAGTTCAGGGAGCGTAATTAGTGCAATCGCAGCACCAATAGTTTGACAAGGTGGATGCCATCTGATATGAGTTCAACCCGTGATGTTGGGAACCGGAATAGTAATGGGGAAGTCCCAACCCAACTATCTCAAAAGCCTTTTTTCGTGATCCAACCATTCCAGAGGCGGCTCGATCCTGGCACGAACGAGCTTTAGGGTACTACCCGATTCATAGCTTCTTAGTCAACCCCATGATCCCGTAAATGCCTGGCTTCATACCCTAAACCCGAAAACCCTAAACCATAAACCCTGAACCCTGAACCCCTGAACCCCCTAAACGCCAAACCCTAAACCCAAACCGTTTCTGGGCTGAGCACTTCCCTCCAAGCTGTCATGCCCCGGGGCTTCTAAGCTACCGTTCGAATTAGGGTTTAGGGTTTAGGGGTTCGGGTTTAGGGTTTATAGGGTTTTCGGGTTTATAGGGTTTTAGGGTTTTGGGTTTAGGGTTTTAGGGTTTAGGGTTTAGGGCCCGTAGGCTTCAGAGTTGATAAATAGAGCCTCAACAATCAGTACGTCTGTAAGTAAGTTGGTTGGCAATGAGAGCGGTCTGGTACAAGCAGTTTGTGATCCCTGGAAATCTACTTCTTGGGTTGGCTGCAATCCTGACATGCCAAGCCTACCGCCTATGCCTATAATATAGGGGCCTTATTAATTAGAATAGGGCTTTGGGGCCCATTCTTCCATAATTCTAACAAGGATCCCCCCCAAAAAAAAACCAGTAGTATTGGTAATTGTTTAGGCCCCTACATTACCCCGACGTCTCCGTGGAGTTCGAAGTTCTCTGGGCCTGAACTGACAAGACTTCCACAGTTTCTTCGACATTTGTGGACTTCTCCGTTTCTGTACGGCCTGAAGGATGGTGCAGAGTTTAGGGTTTAGGGTACCAGCTCTAGGAACCAGTCTAAGCTCGATTTGCTTCGGAAGGCTTTAGGGTTTAGGGTTTAGGGTGATTTTGGAGGGTTTGCGGTTGGCAAGACTGTGCTTAAGTCCCTACATCTTCCCCGGAAGCCTAACTTGCTCAGGTTGATTAGGAACGTGTTGATATCCTGTGCTGGAAACATCTGGAAACCATGTCTAGAGCTTCTTCAAGCTTTGGTGAAGACGGACTTTAGCAAGTAGGATATAACTGGGATGATAAGTCCATCACCTTGGTGGTTCCTGCTTATACCTAGGGCCTTATAACCTCAAGCCCTGACACTGCCCTAAACCTCCAGACTCTAAACGCAGACTTTGGGGTCAAAAACAGGCGCAGCAAACGGAAAGCTCGCAGCTGGTAAGGTGGGGCTTAAGAATTTCGTGCTTGCTTGCTTTGGGGGAGGAGAGGGGGGGGGGGAGTTAGGGTTCAGTTTTATTTTGAGGAGGGGGGGGGGGGATTGGGGGAGGGTGCCCAGGGGGGTTTGGGTTTAGGGTCCTCGACCTCGGAGCCCTGAACCCTAAACGCTATTTGTGCTCTGTTGGCTTGTTGCTTTCAGATTTCCGGGATCGGGGGTGTCCGACCTGGCAATGCTTCAGGCTGAACGCGTTCAGGGTTGCGTGCGCATTCACAGTCTTCGGAACACGGGCCTAAGAAGTTGTGGCGAAGCACAGACAACATCAAGCACATGGCTGATGAAAGTATAGTTGCAGTGCCCTATCATAAAGCGTGGAACTACACTCAGCAGTTGTTGTTTAGTCAACATTTCTATCAGTTCACGTGTCATGCTCCCTGAGCTGCTCGCGCCCAAAAAGGGCCCACACCGCCTTGAGAAGGGAGATTTCCGAATTAAACCATCGAGAGCAAGCCTTCTGTGGTGCAAGGCATAATATATGCTCGCGAACTTGCGGACATTTGTACCCAGGTTTGCAGTTTAGTTTCGAGAGGGCCTGGTAAGGGCTTAAGCAGGATTTTCGGCACTTATAGCACCGCTTACCTTACTTGCAAGCTACTTACTAACACCGCCGATACCACTGAAGTTCCTGCTTCATGGATGTGGGTTTAGCCCTTGGGAAGCGAGAGAAGCCCTCTCACCCGCACCCACACCCCTGAATCCTAAATCTCGGAAACTCTTAATCCCTAAACTATCCTAAACCCCTCTCCTCACCCCTAAAATTGAATCCGAAACCCTAAACCCTTATAGTAACCACTACAATTGAATCCGAAACCCTAAACCCTTATTGTCCTAACCCCTAAACTTGAATCCGACACTTCGCCAGCAATAAGTCTAAGCCAAGAGGGTCCTTGTCTCGGCCGCGAGGTCCTTGCTGCTGACGAAGAAGTCGAAGGTGAAGGCTCGCTAAGTCGGTTTCGGGCTGCGAAGGGATTTTGTTACAAACGTCATATGGGACTTTCCGAAAATTAGGGTGCCTTATTCTGGGGTCCTTATACTAAGAATGCTACTATTTAGGGTGCTATATTAGGGTCCCCTATTTTCGGAAACCCCCATATGTGTTTCAGGTGTAAGCTTTAAAGATCCGCGGCGCTGAGTGAGTAGGTTTTAGTGGCAGTTATGAGTGGGGTAACCCCAACTGGGATACTTATATCCCCACGCATAATTATCTACTAAGTCCCCTAAGCGTCTAAGTGGTGTGTTCGCACATCGTTCATCTTGCGAGGGAAGAAGGGTCTTTTATGGTCCAAGATGGAGCTCTGGTTAGTAAAACCCATATTGTAGTCACCAGTACAATGACAAATCCTCAACGTTGGGCCTAGCGCACCATAACGTGCTATAGTCGAACTCATGTTGCCATTGATCCTGCTATTTACTAACTAGACCGTTAACGATGTGCGACGAAATATGCAGTTAGATACCACCTCCTCCAAAAACAAAAACAGAGCCCAATAAGTCACACCTCGCGTAGTAGGCGGAGTCAAGGTCAAAGGTTCTGCCTTTTGGCCTTTGGAGTGTAGGACCTATGAATACTGTGCATGCCATTTAAACAAGGAGCCATAAAAAAAAACCGAGATCCGAAAAGCGCACATTGAAGCCCCTTTAGGGATTTAGGGATTTAGGGGTTTAGGGTTTAGGGACCCTAAACCCTAAATTCTAAACCCTAAACCCCAAACCCTAACCCTATCCCCTAAACCCTAAACCCTAAACCCTGTAAGCCCCTATACCCTAAACCCTAAACCCTAAACCTAAACCCTATACGCCCCGATAAGCCCCTATAAGCCCCAAGCCCTGGAGCCTTCGTCTGAGCCTCAGGCCATGCCTTCTCTTCAGATTCAGGCGCTTTCTGCTCGCAGGGGCTTTACGGTTACCATGAGGGTTTAGGGATTGAGGGTTTAGGGTTTAGGGATTTAGGGTTTAGGGTTTAGGGTTTTAGGGATTTAGGGTTTATTTTTCAACTCGAGGCTTAATCTTAGGGGCTGAGTAGGTAACCTTTAACCTTTTGGGGCTTATATAAACCTAATATAATTCAAAAGGTTAACCTTTTTTGGGCTACGGTACTCGGCCCCTAAGTAATTGTTTAAGGTTTAGGAGTTTGTTTTTAGCTTTTGGGTGGTTGGAATGTCCTTTTCTTGACTGCCGATGGTGTTTGTTCATGGCTTCTTGGATGGCTTTGGGTTGTTGGGGTTCTTGTCGGATAAACCCTAAGCCCTAAACCCTAAACTACGCGGGTTTCTTGGCATACGAGGTCTTTGAGCCCTTAGAGGGCTCAAGTTTGATACTTCAAGCTTGAACCCTGAGCCATGTCTTCCTCAACCTCACACGCCCAAACCCTAAGAGCGAGGCCCTAAACCCTAAGCCCTAAACCCTAAGCCCTAAACCCTAAACCCTAAACCCTTATAGATCCCTTATAGATCCCTTTAAAGGAACCCTTATAGATCCCTTTAAAAGGGCACCCTAAACCCTAAGCCCTAAACATGAGGGGTTCGGATCGAGGATTTCTGGAGCTCTGCAGGGCGGAGGATCCTTCTTCAGGTTTCCTGATATCTGCGGTCTTCCCAGTTCTGGGTTTAGGGTTTAGGGTTCTGGGTTTAGGGTAGGGTTTAGGGTTTAGGGTTTGGGGTTTGGGGTTTAGGGTTTAGGGTTTAGGGCTTCCCAGTTCTGGGAAGCGGTGACAGTGCAGTAACAAGCGGGGTTCTTGTTAAGGGTTTTTGATTTAAGTTACTATAATTAATACAGAGACCCTATAATTTACAATAGTTCCCTGCTATGGTAATTTAATGTAAATTTCTTAACAAGAACCCCCAGTCATCAGCAATGCCAATACAAATGCCAAAGCCCATGCCCTTACCAATACCGATGCCGACACCACTACCAACACCAATACCAATGCTAATTATTAGTATTAGTAACTAATACCGGTGCCACTACCACCAGCAGCAGCCACCAACACCGCCGCCGCCACCGCCACCACAACAACAATGGCCCCAAAACGGCGACGGCAGCAGCAAGAGCAACAGCGAGCACCAGCACCAGCCACAGCGAGAACGACAACGACTACAGCAACTCCAACAATAACTGCAGCATCATCCTCGACAGCAGCAGCTTGCTTATGCGGTTCATCTCATCGTAGTTTTCTGTGTTCATGGTTGCTGCTAGAATGGCATCGACCCATGGGATAAAGGTTGCCTAAACCCTATTTATAAACCCTAACCTAATCTCACCCTTTGCTCATGTTTATGCCATGTCTGACATTCTCCCTAAGCCCTCGAAGCTGCACCTCGAAGTCCGGGTCTTAGGGTTCAGGGGTTAATTAGGGTTTAGGGTTTGGGGTTTTCGGGTTTAGGGTCTGGGTTTTAGGGTTTTGGGAGTGGTTGCCCTAACTAGAAGGTCCTTGAGAGCGTACTGTAAGCCCTGAAGTTAACCCTAAACCCTAAACCCCAAACCCTAAACCAAGGTCCTGGAGAGCGTACGGTAAGCCCCGAAGTCCAGGCAGATGACGTCTCCTGTTCCCATGGCGCCGCGCTGACGCAGCTGGACAAGGATGAGGCGCCCCCGATGGATTTTTCTGTGGTCTGAGCCGACATAGCAGAATGAAGGGGCCTAGACAATTACCTCTACTATTTTGGGGATTCCTTATTATCGTTATAGTATATTGGCCCCAAAACCCTATTCCAATTATTGAGGCCCTTACATTAGCAGTCGGAATCATGAGGCTCGGTTCAATGCACAAGGATCCTGCGAGGATTTCTTTAACGACCGTATACGGGTTTGGGAATTTTTCCTAGCCCTATCCCTCCTCGACCCTAAAAAAACAGATGTTTATCGTGGAGAAATGTACGACGGCACCTCCTTCCCTAAACCCCCGAAATACGGCTATCCCCCAAACCCTTTAAAGCTTATTCTGCTCCCTGGGGGCCCCTTGCGGAGTCGCTGTGCCAGCGGCGCCCTCACTCCGAAAGCCCTCCTTGGACCCTACCTGAAAAGCCAAGTAGCCCAAAATAACAGACTACCATACCCTAAAGTAGCCCATAGTTGGCTCAAAGTAGCCCCTAAATACAGACTACCGGCTTTCCAGGTAATCCTAAGGGTCCAAGTACCCAAATAGTAGGGTTTCAAGGTCCAAAAACCATTCAGAGTATGGATTTTGGGACCCGAAACCTTACTATTTGG
>CAJNJA010005231.1:8674-19269 GCA_905231915.1 Symbiodinium necroappetens
ACGACGACGACGACGACTACTACTTTTACTACTTACTACTTACTACATACTACTTACAACTTGCTACTTACTACTTGCTACTCTCCTACTAACTAACTAACTAACTAACTACCTACACACCTCCTTGCCTACTTACCTACCTACTTACCTACCTCCCTCCCTCCCTACCTACCTACCCATGCTGCTACTACTAATACTACTTACTACATACTACTTACAACTTGCTACTTACTACTTACTACTTACTACTTACTACTTACCTACTAACGAACTAACTACCTACCTACCTCCCTGCGTACCTACCTACCTACCTACCTACCTACCTACTTACCTACCTACTTACCTACCTCCTTCCCTACTTCCCTACCTACCTACCTACCTACCTATGATGCTACTACTACTACTACCACTACTACTACTACTACTACTACTACTACCACCACCTTTTACTACCTACTACCCATTACCAACCACCTAGTAGCTACGACCTACTACTCACTACGTACCACCTACTACCTACTACCTACTACCTGTAGGTAGTTAGTACCTACTACCTACTACCTACTAGCTACTAGCTACTACCTACTACCACCTACCACCTACAACCTACTACTACTACTACTACTACTCCCACTGCTACTGCTACTGCTACTGCTACTGCTACTGCTACTGCTACTGCTACTGCTACTGCTACTGCTACTGCTACTACTGCTCCTGCTACTACTGCGAAGTAGAAGGCCGACCCAATGCAACAAACACTCTGCACCTCCTCAGCCTTACATAACATGGGTTTAGGGTTTAGGAATGTTTAGGGTATCAACCTGGTAATCCAAGAATAAACAAAGCTATTGTTTCAGGGGGTATGCCCTCTAAGTAAGGGGTGAGAACCTACCCTGTTGTAAGGTTTGGGGGTACAGGTACAGCCCTGTAAACCCTAAACCCTCTAAAGCCCTGAACCCAAAACCCTAAAACCCTAAACCCAAAACCCTAAAGCCCTAAAGCCCTAAACCCAAAAACCCTAAAGCCCTAAAGCCCCAAAACCCTAAACCCTAAAACCCCAAAACCCTAAACCCCTAGCTCATGGGGATCCCGACGTGTAGTACGTCCCTGAGACTCCAAAAGCCCTCAATTAAGGAGTATACCCTAAATTATAATAGTAGCATCCCTAATAAGATTTAAGGTATATTCCTTAATTAAGGGATATTGGAAAACTGGATTATTGGCTAGCTGACTCCTTTAGCCCCTTTAGAGAAAGGATCCTGACCCATTGGAGGGCTTTGGGCTTAGGGTTTTGGGTTCGAGGTTTAGGGTTCAGGGCTCAGGGTTTAGAGTTCAGGGTTCAGGGTTTCGGGTTTAGGGTTTAGGGTTTAGTCTCGGTCATCGTCAAGGGGCCACTGCGATTTCAGGAGAGCCCATGATCCTTCATCTGCCGGTGGGGGATCGGGGCATCGGGTTCGGTGTAGGGTCGAATATGTGTAGTTCTCTAAATTGGGGTCCCTTTTAGGGTCCTTTTTATAAGGGTGCCGTGCTATATTGGGGACCTAAAAAGGGACCCTAATTTGGAAAACTACCCTAAACCCTAAACCCTAAACCCCTAAACCCTAAACCCTAAACCCTAAACCCCTAAACCCTACCCATATAGAAGCCTGAAGCATCTCCAAGTTAGGTCCGCAGGGTTCTTTTTATCGGTCAACATCGGGAAACTACCCATAGGCTCCTTAGTAGTTCCTTTTTGGGATTACCTTATGGGATTCTATATATGAACCATAAAAGGAACTACTTAGGAGCCTATGGGTATAGTATGCCCCCAAGCCCTGTTCTGATGTTCAGAATTTTCTGTATTACGGGAGGGTATAGGTCTCAGGGTTTAGGGTTTATGGGGTTTATAGGGTTTTAGGGTTTAGGGTTTAGGGTTTATAGGGTTTTAGGGTTTAGGCAGTTTAGGGTTTAGGGCCTAGGGTTTGGTATTACGGGTTTCTCAGAGCGTTAAGTTTACAGTTGGGCTTAGGTCTCATGCAAACCCCATCTCCAAATTTCGTCTAATCCAGTAGCTCTGTCGGTGGATCCGAAACCCTGCAGTGTTTGTTTTTCGTTTCAATTCTCCACCCTCGAATGGGTTTAGGGTTAATTAGTATGGTGTCCTGACCGATTATGTTGTAGGATATGGGGCTACTGGTATGTCCTACCTGCAGCTTCAAGATCTGCAGAGTACTGCAGGTAGAGACCTCTGTGATGCATGTGTAGACCCTGATGTTGAAAGGAAAACTACTTAAGCAAAACGTATTCCTTAAAAAATGCCTAGGATTTCCTGCGGTGTCCTTTCTGGAACCAGTAAAGAGATATGGAACCCTTATGGTACCCAGAGTTGGCCCAGGTCGTGGTGCATTGCGCCTCAGGTATGTCGAGATCGAGCTCTGTTTGCATGGCGCATTTGATGATCTCCGAGGTGCGCAGTCGAAAGTGTGGGGAGTGAATCTGAGGGTTTCGCGCTCCTTAAACGTATCTATGCACTACCTATATAGTCTCCATTGAAGTTATTTTTTGGTTAACTATTAGTTTAGGTTAGGATCCTCTTATTTAGATGAAAAATGGTGACCAAAAATGGAACTACAATGATGGATATAGGTATGCCTTAAACCACAAACGGTACATAGTAGTATGTACCGGGGCCAGGGGGATTCCTATATAGGTTGCTTAGGGCCAAAGTTAGGGTTTAGGGTTTAGGGTTTAGAGTTTAGGGTTTAGGGTTTAGAAGTCTACTGACTCTCCGTGCGACGATGGATCCTTTAAAATCCGAATGCTTGTGTCGCGTTCAGGCGTCGGTTTCGGAACCCGAGCAGTTTGCTCCGTGCTGCTTGTGGCAGGCTAGAGTTGCTTGCGCTTCCCAGAGAGCCCAATACCCCTTAATTAATGAATATACCTTAAATTATAGGGGCCTTAAAATTATGATTTAAGATATATATTCCTTAATTAAGGGGTATTGGGCTCTCTGGGTTGCTCTTTAAGCATGACGCTTGGACGTAGAGCGGAAGTCACAGCGTAAGCCGAAGCGGAAGCCCCCATGGGAGTGGATACCAAAAGTTTAAACAGGAAGGGTAAGCGGAAGGGAAAACCCAACCGGAACCGCAAACGGAAGTGAACGGAAAAGGGAAAACTCAAGTGGAACTGCAAACGGAAAGAAATGAGGTCAGGAGTGGGATCCGTGCTTGGCCCACTGCTGCCGAAAATCCTACAACCCTTAATAACTACGCTTATAACTGTGCACTTGTGAGTATCAGTATGGTTCCCTTATTATAACCCTAGGTGTAAGTCCCATGATCCTTTACGTGAAATCCTAACGCCCTGGAGCCTGCTTTAAGACGGCTGTCAGGGCTTCTTGCTGGACTCAGCAGCCAGGTGGGAGGCTTCAGGGTTCAGGGTTTTTGGCTGAAGCTGTAGGGTTCGGGTATGGGATTTGGGGTTTGAGATTTTTCGTGTAGGGCTTGTGGGGTGTGCAGAGTCTGTGAGAGGGTTGGGTTTGAACCCCTCAACCCCTGAAGTCCCTATTCAGGTCCCCCTGGACCCCTAAACCCTCAACCCCTACGCCTAAGCCGTAACCCCTCAACGCTAAACCCCTAAACCCTAAACCCTAAACCCTACTACCCCCTAAACCCTAAACCCTAAACCCCACTAAACCCCTAAACCCTGGGAGGCCCTAGGGCTCCGGACCTCTACGAAGTATGATTCATAAAGCCCTGAGGCTCCATGTACCTATAGGGGTTCTTTTAAGGGTTCCTTTAAAGGTTGCTATAAGGGTACCATAAGGGTTTCGGGTTTTAGGGTCCATGTACCTATATAGTATATTCATAGGCCTTTAAGTACCTATATGGGAACCCCTTTAAGGCCTAAGTATCTAGTATAAGGGTACATGGAGCCTTTGGGTAGGTAGTTCTCGAAACTACGGGTTGATGATATAAATCCTGCATTTCCCATAGTAAGGAACATACCAGCAAATTCCCATAGTATAGGGTCCTTAAGGTAATGCAGGATTTATATCAAGGGTCCCTGCTGGGGTCCTCTTTCGAAGGGTGCCGTACTATTTTGGGGACCCTCATTACTCATTTAGAGAACTACCTATATAGCCTGGGCAATACCTTTTAGAGCTGGAGCCCTAGAGTGAATCCCCAGACCACCGGAAGGATCTAAAAAGTAGATCCCCTAATTTGGGACCCTATACTATTTTGGGTACTTTAAAAGAACTCCCCTAGGGGATCTAGTTTTTAGATCCTTCCGGTGGTCTGGGTCCACATCCTTCAGTGAGAGTTTAGGGTGTAGGATTTAGGGTTTAGGGTTAAGGAGCAATCCCGGCAAAGTTCTAGCAAGACCTCTTCCCCTGTCGATTCTGTGAGCTTAACTCTACTGAATCCCAAACCTCCAGGCCCTATCTAGAGTAGCCAATGCACACTAAACGAGACAGCTCCCTTTGTTGAGGTACCTCTGCTACTCTAGGTAGGTAAGCCTCTACTTATGCCTCAAACCCTACTAGAACCTAAACCCCATAGATCCCTTCCAGGGACCCTTACGGAACCCTTAAAAGGAATCCTATACTTTCATCCTCTGCCCGAAGGCTCATGGACCCCCATAGTGAAAGCCCAAACCTTAGCCCCCAAAGCCCAAACCTTCCCCTAGGAAGCCCATAACAGCAATAAGAGCCTTAGGGTAGAACCCTAAACCCTAGCCCCAAAACCCTAAACCCTAAACGCCCTTACGGAACCCTTAAAAGGAATCCTATACTTTCATCCTCTGACCAATCCTGGCAGCCGTGAAGGCTCGTGTGCGCCGCCAGGCCAGCAGTGCGCCCAGGCCGTTTGGAGCCCCAAACCAAACCCTGCAAAGGAACCTTAAACCCCTTAAAGGAGCCCTACAGATAAACCCTCCACCTAAAACCCCTTAAAGGAACCCTAACTAAACCCCTTAAAGGAGCTAGCCCTAAACCCCTTACAGGAAACCTAAAACCCCCTAAAGAAACCCTAAACCCCAAGAAGGAACGTTGGCGTTTAGGGACCCCTCCGCACCCCACCTGGGACCCCTAACTGCGTTCAATTACACCCTACACTACGAGCCCAGAGGACTTATAATAATTAGATAGCTGGGTTTAAAAGAGACGAGTTTCGTAGGTTAGCATTGCGAAAATATGAGCATTAAGGTACTTGTGCCTTGATTGCTAAATGTTGACGATTAAGGACCATAAGTGCTCTTTTCGAAGGCACCTGGCTGGTCCCTGAGGTCGCAATGGTGTTAAAATCTGTTGCGTCTTGTTTTTGTTCTTCCTTCGCAAGCCGTACAAGTTCCGGCACTTTCATTGCTACCGTCTTCTGGACTCTGGGGGGGTGGGGTTGGAGCCCTAAACCATCTACGCCCCGCAAGACCCTGAACGCTTCGACGCTAATACCCCCAAACCGGTGCCAGGGCCCGGTGGGCACAGGGTGCGGAACCCACTGCCTTGATGCTAGGTGGGGCTGCGGGCTTGGTGCCTGTGGCTCAGGCAGCGGTTGACAGCTGCCAGGCACCAGATTGCAGATTTTGGGTCGATGGTGGACGAGCAGCATGGCTGGGCCGAGCGACAGCTACTTCAGGGCTTCAGGAGCCTGACAAGAACATCTCTTCCCCGCTCCTAAACCCGACACCCTAAACCCTATATGACCCCTTAAAAAGAGGGTAGAACCCTTAAAACGGTAGGTTTTTGGATCCCCAAATAAGCCCTAAACCCCAAAACCCTAAACTCTATAGATCCCTTGTAGGAGCCCCTAAAGGAACCTCTGAAAACAGTAGGTTGTTGGATCCAAATCCTAAACCCTAAACCCCTAAACCCCTACACCCTAAACCCTAAACCCCTAAACCCTAAACCCTTAAAAGAAAAATCTAAATCCCTACCCTTTGGGTTAGTCGCTCTCTTGGCCAGGCCGCGGCCTATGGCGGCAGCTGCGCTGGCTCGAGGAGATGCACGGTTTTGGAAATTCTGACAGTAGGGTTCCTTTGTAGGCTTCCACAGGGCGCACTATAAGGTTTCTATAGAGTTTTTTGGGGTTTTTGAAGGGTTAGGGGTTTAGGGTTCCTATAGGGCTTAGGGTTCAGGGCCCAGACCTCCCCAAACCCCTGTATTAACCTAAGGAATATGTATAATATTAGGGATCCTACTAGAATTTAAGGTACCTATAGCATTTTATTGTTGTTCCTTTGTTTGGTTAACTTTTTTTTGCGGTTAGGATCCTAGACTATGAAAAATGGTTAGCCAAGAAAAGGAACTACAATGGAGACTATACGCCCTAAACCCTAAACCCTAATCCCTAGCTTGGAGACTATAGGTGTTCCTTGGTTAGGGGACTTTGCAATGTTCTGGGGAGTTTGGGTTGAGTTTGGGATTTGGTCTTCAGGGCTTGCAGGGTATGGGCTTCGGGTTTTTGGGTTTAGGGTTTTAGCGTTTAGTGTTTAGGGGTTTAGGGTTTAGGGGTAGTGGCTTAGGGAAGAAGGAAACGCCGAGGTAGGCTTGTAGGAAGTTATAGGGCTGTTTTGTTGGTTGATTCTGTAACCCACCGGCTATAACAGAGTCGTCGTAACTCCTCCAGGACTCTTTGTCTTGGGTGCAAAGCATTCATGGCCAAAGCCTCATGACGTCCATGGTCTATTGCGATTTGGGAAGGGCAGAGGACCCAGGCTACTCACTGGTGCTTTTGTTGTGTTAGCTAAAGTTTTCTCGGTATTGTTGGGGTTTTCTAGCTTGGGGTGAGGGGTGGGGGGGTGGTGGGGCGGGGGTTGACTTGGTCCACTGCCTTTCGTCTTGCATTGCTGTGCCTCTGACTTACCATGCCCCAGCATGCAAAGCATGACGACATGCAGGTGCCAGAAAACATTTTTGTTTGAAGCCTCTTTGTGCCGAAACCGCAGTGCCAGTCACGCGTAAATTGCACGACCTTTCGGGGCGGCGAGTGGCGTGATTAGCCCCCCACCCCCCCTTGTACTAAGCCCCAGAAAAGCCCTTGACGAGTCGGGGGACTCCTTTAAAAACACAATGTATGTAGTCATTAAGGTTTTCGTTTTCAATCGTAAAAGCATCTCAGAAAACCTGGCCTGACTGTTAACAAGGCCACTTGTAGTTACAGTTAGCCCATGGAGCCAACTGTGCTATCACATAGATGAATCGCACTGCAAAAGACACGTGAATGCATGACCTCTTGCGGTTTGGTGCTATTGTTTGCCGTGGCCACCTTTTGTGATTAAGAAACCCAGGTTCTTTAGCAGGGCTCCGCATATGAATTAAACTATTTTGGGGTTAGTGGGCCAGGGTTTCTTTGCGTCGACCCTGTAATCAAGTAGCCCGGCTGCCCAATCAAAGCCCAACACCGGGGTAGTTCTCTAAACTAGGGTTCCTTGTTGAGTCCCCAATATAGTACGGCACCCGTTTTTAAAGGGATCCCCAAAAGGGAGCCTAATTTAGAGAACTACCTACCTGACAGGCCCTCAGTCGCCTTAAACCCTAAACCCCTAAACCCCTAAACCCTAAACCCCTAAACCCCTAACCCCTAAACCCCAAAACCCCAAAACCCTAAACCCTGAAAGCACGAAACCCTGGAAGACGAAACCCTTAAAGCCCTAGAGCCCCATCCTGTACCCAGAGCGCCCAATACCCCTTAATTAAGGCATGTACCTTAAATTATAGGGGCCTTAATATTATGATGTAAGGTATATTCATTAACTAAGGGTACTGGGCTCTCTGGGTACATGTATTGCGCCCTATAGCAACCTTTTTTTTCCAGAATTCCGCAGTATGAGCGCCTTATGCAAGTCCTCCGAACGATATGCTTTGGGGGGGTTAAGCTGAAGCGCAAGCCCTGCCATGTCTCAATTTCCCAAAGTGAACTCCGACTGTCGCTGTAAGTGTTCAGGGCTCAGGGTGTGAGTGGAAGTCCCTAGTTGACGGTTTGGGGTTCAGGCTTTACTCGCAAAGTGAGACCCTAATCCGCTCAATATGTAGGGTAAGTCGATGTGATAGCTCCGAATCCTCGAATCTTCGGAAATTGAGTGTGGCAGGCAATTAGTAGGGTCTAGGGTTCAACGGTTTAGGGTTTAGGGTAAATAGGGTTCAAGGTTCCCCAACCCTAATCAGCCAGAACCATCCTCATCCCGAACTCCTGAACCTATACCCCTGCACCCCCTTTAATGGCAGCGCCGCCGTAACAAAATGAAGCCCCAGCAGATTGCTGCGCTTTGAGCCCTAAACCCTAGACCCACACCCCTATAGAACCCCTCTAGACCCCCGATGAAAGGAACCGTTATAGGCCTTACCTGAGCCCTGAACTCTAACCCTTATCCGTTTAAGCCTTAGCTCAAGAAGTCCCTAAACCCTGCCTGTACCGGAAAGACCTACCTTTTAAGGGCTCCTTATTATGGTTTCTATCTATCTATCTATCTATCTATGTATATATAGATAGCTCCTAAAAAGGTAGGTCTTTTCGGTTACAGGCAAACCCTGAACCCTAAACCCGAAACCCTAAACCCTAGCTCAAGAAGTCTCAGAGCCATGGCCTTGCTCCCTTCCGCGCACTGGGCCCCTTGTGCTTCTCGGGTCTCTTACCACTGTTGATGGTATAAATCCTGTAAGGAGTATACCACAATTCCCATAGTTTAGGGTCCTTAAGGTAATGCAGGATTTATATCATCAACAGTAGGGACCGGCTTGGGATAATGTGAATTTTCCTTGTTGTTTAGCATAAAACTCCTATGCTATGGACTGTTGAAATCGATACCTCGCTTAGTACGAAAGTCTGAACAATTGCTGCTTCTTTTCCGTACGGCTCCTGAATATCATTCCAGTGTCATAGTATACCCACAAAGCCCGCGTCTAGCTATGAAGGCCCCAATTTGGCTTTTTCAGGGTTCGCTCGGACTCTATCCGTCAAGCTCCGTGAGGGCATACAGTATAGTCTATTATCTGCTGAGGGTGCTGTGAGGGCTTCTGAAAGGGTGTTTTGCCAGGGTTGTACAAGGGCTCAGGTTTCAAAGGCTGCTTTTCATGTACCCATACCCTATACCCAAAGGGTCCTATGTACTGCTTTGGGGGATACCTCCCAACATCGCCATAGTAATGCCTAGTATAAAATCCTAAACCCTAAACCCTAAGAAGCCCTACATTCTACTGAGGTACTTCGAACCCTTTGGGTCATTTTTAACCCTACCTGGATCCTGGGAGACCTACCTTGTTAGGGTTCCTTTTTCCGTATAGAAGTCCCTAAACCCTAATCCCTAAACCCTAATCCCTAAACCCTAAACCCCTAAACCCCTAAACCCTAACCCCACTCCGTAGAAACAGTGGGTTCTTTAGGGTTTAGGTAAACTTTAGACGCCTGCAAACCCTACAGTCAGGAGTTGGGGTGAATCCAAAACCCTAAGGGTCCATGTACCCAAAATCGTATACACATTGGCCCTGAAGGACATAGGGACTACATTAGGGCCAAAGTATATACTATTTGGGCACATGGACCCTTAATCCCTATAGAACCCTTAAAGGACCCCTTAAAGCAACCTTTGAAGGAACCCTTTTAGGCACATGGGCCCTTAGGGAAGCTCCAAGTGCTACATGGGGTCGGGCTTCAGTCGGGCTTGCTGCTGGTTGGGTTTAGGGTTTATGGGTTTTAGGGTTCATGGGCTTGTGGGTTTTAGGGTTTATGGGTTTTAGGGTTTATGGGTGTTAGGGTTTAGGGTTTAGGGTGGTGAGGCTTACCCATAGGCCCCTTTAGTAGTTCCCTTTTTATGAGTTTATGTTTAGAATAAGGTAATCCCAAAAAGGAACTACGTAGGGGCCTATGGGTACAGTCCCTAAACCCCTAAAATCATGAAGTTGCGCAGAATGCCTGAGGTGGTGACATGTGTCGCAGTGTGCCGGGATTTGAGAGAAACACATCTGCGAGCCGTGCAGATTCCTTCGTAGCGCGCCATGCAAAAAGCCCGCAACTTCAGGTACGCTAAGCCCCAAACCCTCAAGCCCGAACCCTCAACCGTTTACAGTTTACCCTAAACCCTAAACCCCAAACAAAAAACCCAAAACCCCACAATCCCTATACCACAGCCTCAGGTAGACGTTGGCAATTCGGCTGCCGGGCAGAAGACGCCCTTGCTTCGGCCGGACGCAGCGGAGAGGGCATGTGCCTGGCCATCTTTCAGCGTCACCTCCCCTAAACCCGAAACCCTAAACACTAAAAACCCTGAAACCCTAAACCCTAAACCCCGAAACCCTACATCCTAAACCCTAAACCCTAAACCCTAGAACCTAAACTGTAGCACTAGGACCCATAGGATACTCAATCCCGAAGGGTCCATGTACTCATGTATGGGGTCGTTCCCTAAATTAGGGTCCCGTTGTAAGTCATCAACATAGTACGGCACCGTTATAAAAAAGGANNCTCATATGGTAGATACTTTGGCCTGTAAACTTCCTATATATACTTCGCCTTTAAGGCGAAGTATATACCGTAACAGTACCTGGACCTGTAGGGAATTTGGAAGTCCGAGTGTCGGTGCATGTGGCTACTATTTGCCTGCTTCCGACCCCCCCCCCCCCC